>WSYH01000754.1:0-24222 GCA_036426205.1 Ascaphus truei
GTTGAGTGCTCTCCGCTGGGGTTCTTTTTCTCTACAAGTATTAGTTCAATATCCACCCCTGATTGTAGCACCACAGATTTATCTTCCAGCAGTTGCGAGGGTATATTCCTTTCCTTCCCCCTCCCCAGCCTTCCCCTGAGTTCGTGGCTACAGAAATAAGACCCTCAGAGTCCCAGTACGCATGGGCTAACTAGCTGGGGGGCATGGGTTAAACTGTGTTCCCACGTTAGGGATTGGATACAGATAATTGTTCACCAATAGTTTGTATTCAATGTTAAGAATAGGGTTACAAAGGTATATAAACTGTGTCAACCCTACAGTTTTTGGTTGTTCTTCTGATTTCACCTTGAATGTCACCGGATTGCTGGGGAATTGCTAGCTGATACTTCTCCATTCCCCAACCCTAAGTAAGTGTTACCTTCTTGCCTGTTAATTGTACTATATTGCTGTGTTCACCTTTTTAAGGAATAAATATATTTTACTATATCTAAGCCTCGTTCAGTTCAACCCAGATATTTGGTGTTTGTTATATCTTGTCATAAGTTACCGTGACAAGGAGGTGTGAATAAATGATGATAATCCTGCTAATATGTTGCTAGGTAATGATTTTAGGAAGATGATTACCTAATATGAGACTGTCGAGACCCAACAAGCTCAGGAACCTGCTGCACAATTCGAGATACTGACGCACACTAGGGACCAGGGAAGGGTGATTAATATGGGTTGTACCAGTGGGAGGACTCTGGTGACCACCCAGTATAATTTATCATCGCCAACCAGACAGTCGCAGGGGGGCCTAATGAGGTGGTTGAGGGGGGTTGTACCAGAGTAGGGGCAAAGAGAGATTCCTATTACAGCCCATCATAAGGGACCCAGAAGAGGTGATTAATATGGGTTGTACTGAAGTGGGGGACAAAGGGGACCTCACATCTCAACCCATCACAACATATCAGATGTCTCGGATGGGTGGGGAAAGAGGGTGATTGATGAGGTTTGTACCGAAGTGAGAGCCATAGAGGACCTCATTACAGCCCATATCCACAGATCAGACAGTCTTGAGGGACCTGGGGAATTGTAATGTGCCAGGACACACCCAGATTGTTAAGTAAGAGGGGCAGAGTCGGGCATTTCAAGAGACAGAGAGAGTGTAAGGAATCGGGGAACACGTCTTTTGCGACGTGTTCCCTCCTTACCTAGTGCTGCTGCTGACTCTGTTCCACTCTCCACTCATGCGCGCAACCCCACTCTGATTACAGAGCGCGCATGCACCCGCAGCTCTTTAGTCCCTGCCACGGAGCTTGGCTCCACTCCCCGGATTCGCCGCGCGAGCATGTGATGACTTGCAACGATCCCCAGCTGCGTGTCAAGCATCAATTGTGCCTTTTGTCTCCTGCAGCCTATCCCAGCTTCCACTGGGGCTGCGCCTCCGCTCCACCCCCTGTCCCATTGGTTCTGTCTGCTCCACCCTCTGTCCCATTGGTTCTGTCTGTTCCACCCCCTGTCCCATAGGTTCTGTCAGCAATTTTGATTGAGTCACCTGTGCTGAAGCAGGGATATCCTTAATACCTGACCTGTCGGGGGGTCTTGAGGACTGGAGTTGGGAATCACTGCTGTAGTCTGTCTGTGAATTTCATACAACCCTTAAGACGCATTCCTTTTTTTGTGCGTTATTTAAAACGATGCCTTTTTATCCCTTTACCCACAGGATTTAGAGGAGATCCTGTCCTCCCAGATTACCAACTTCCAATGCGGGAGATGACCTGACATATCACTACTCAGGAGAGGCAATTACTGAACATAATGTAGTCTTCAGTATATTCTGAACGGAGTTGCAGTTTATAAAGATAATTAATGCCACATGCTGCTGGATTCCATAGTGAGTTTAAGAATAAGTTGTAGTAAAATCAGGCAAAACAAAATAAGTTAGGCCT
Organism: Ascaphus truei; assembly: GCA_036426205.1. Classification (NCBI taxonomy): domain Eukaryota; kingdom Metazoa; phylum Chordata; class Amphibia; order Anura; family Ascaphidae; genus Ascaphus; species Ascaphus truei. The sequence goes on from WSYH01000754.1 coordinate 1,932, forward strand.
GGGCCATGGTGCCGCAGACCGTGCGGATGCTGAGCGATCAGATTGCCTTAAGGCAGTGATCGCGTCCATGCGGCGTGCGGGCGGAAGCGGGAGGTGGGGCGCGTTGCGCAAGAAATCAGTTGAAACTGATTTCTTGGCGCGACAGGCTGGTCACGTGAGCGGTTCATCCAATGATGGTGAGCCAGCTCCGTGATGCCCCTAGGCACGCCTCTCAAGGCCCGTCCGCCATGGCCAGGGAAAGCACCCTCTTCATCACAGCCTCCGTTCGCCTCCGCGCGGGCGACGGCACCATGGTCCGGGCCTTAGGAAAATACTGACTGCCTGAGCATCCCTAAGGAAGAAATTGTCCATATGTGTTCATGTAAATAAAGTTAAAAGAAAAGTTCCTGGCGCCCTCTATCTGTTTCTTCACGTGCTTACCATACAGCCCTGCACCATTTCCAGCACCCTGGTAAATAAGAGGCGCTCATCATCACCTGAACATAAGCAACACCTGAATAGACAGTGGATAACTTTGAAAAGTGCCTTCTTCTGTTGCCCGGCGGGAAGAGGTGTTACACAATGTCATTACCCAGAATCCCTGGCTGCAGTGGATGCATTGTATGCTGAGTGCCCCTTAGGCACTGTAAACATATCACACATCCCATTAATTATCATTGCTTTGTTCCCTCTTTTCTCTATGCAGTGGAGGAAATACAAAAGAACACCATTTAAAATTGGTAGAGTAGAACCTGCTGATAGAATTACTGTGACATGGGTGCAGGCTTGATATGTTTTGACCAAAATATTTCACTAAATGACCCAAACTTACGAGAAGGAAAAAACATATAGAAATGAACTAAACTATTTGTCACATTGGATGTGCTTTGGGGCTTTTTTGCTTACTGTTGTACAGAAGGTGTTACATGAATGAGTTTCTTTTTCCTTTACATGTTTTGCAGCTCAGAAGAGGGATTGCACCATTAAAGGCCAAAACTGTAGAGAAGGTGAAGGGGGCGTTGTGTGAGACGACCCGGCTCCTGCAGTGCATCAATTCTATGCATCTCTGTAGATGAAGTATGTTCAACCAATGCAAGAAGGTGAGGCCTGAAATGGAATCTATTGCAATGAATTGTAGCCATTTGCAGCGTTGCAGAGGTTAAAGAGCTCAATATCTAAATGTCACAGCTGATTAAAGACCTTGTCAGTCTCCCTGCAGACCCGAGGGTGAGCTAGGAGGTGTAAGGAAGGTGATAAATATTCTGGAAAAAAATTCAATATTCAAGAACTGAAAAGGATGAAGAAAGAAGACGGAGAATATATATATATATATATATATGTATAATGGGGGAGAAAATAAACTGTATAGAGAGACGAAGCAAACAGGAGAATAGTAAATATTGAGGTAAATATGAAGGTACAAATAATATATTGTGTAGAGAAAGAATAAGGAAGAGCATTCGAATAGTAAACACAGGTTAAAAGTAATACAGATAAAGGATAAGAGAAAGCACATTAATAGGTTGAAACAAATAAAATATTTGAGTCTAAAAAGAAAAGAGGAATAGGGAGAAAACAGCTCAGCTTACCAAGGGGTAACGAGAACTAAATAAAATGGAAGATGAATTACGAGGCAACAATAATTTAAAGCAAGTGGAGGGGGGAAATAGTGCAATTATATGGAAAGGAAGAGAGGGAATGGAGGGAAGAGAGAAAGAGGGAAGCAATAATCTATGAAAAAGCAGGAGGGGATTCAAAAAGGAAAGATATGGATATAGTAGAAAGAATATGTATAGAGAGAATAGGCAGATACATAGAAACAGAGCAGGAATATATACAGGAGATCCAGACAGGAGAGTTGTGCACGGTAAGAAGGGGGAGTTTAGGGAGGAGGGGGAAAAAAAGAGACACAAAGGTGGGGGAAATTCAGGCAAGTGGAGAGAAGGGAGATGTAAAAAGAAATGGAGTGTGCCCGAGATGAGAGGCCGCTGCCCATTGCACTCTGCGGCTTCAGGGAGCAGTGTTCCCTGATTCGGGAGAAATTTCGGGGAAATAAGACCCTCGCCGGGACCAAATTTTGCCAACTGTAGGAAATTTAGAACTGGATTATGTTCTGCACATGTGCAGCCAGCCGTGACCACGTCCCTCCCCACCTTTTCTGGTCTCTCCTGTTCTAAATGGCTAAAGGACACATGGGGGTTGGGTGATCTCGTAACCACATCATGGCATTGATAATTTGGAGCAGAGGCCTCTGTGCAACATGCCTGCTGCAGAAACACACACGGGGGATCCTCCTACACACACACCGCAGCAGCTTAACCACAGGATCCTTCCCCTGCACCCTGTATGTATATCTGTATTTATATCGCGCCATCTATGTACATAGTGCTTCACAGCATTAATACGTGGGACATAATAATATAACACATGGGAATAAATGTTTGAGACATAAAAGTAACATTCGGAAAAGGAGTCCCTGATGTGAAGAGCTTACAATCTAAGTTGTAAGTAGGAAGAGTGTACAGAGACAGTAGAAAGGTGTTCTGATACAGTAAGGGTGTCTGCAAGGGGCATAGGTCGATGTATGAGGTTTATAGTATCAGCCAAGGAGCTACTCATATGCTTTGTTAAAGAGGTGTGTTTTAACATGGGTCTTAAAGGTGAAGAGAGGGTGCTTGTCGGATATTGAGAGGAAGGGCATTCCAGGTGTGGGGCAGTCAGTAAGAGAGGTTTTAGACAGGAGAAGGCTTTAGATACAAAAGGGGTAGACACAAGACATTCTTAAGCAGAACCCAAGAGTCAGGCAGATGTATAATGTGATATTAGGGTTGAGATGTAAGGTGGGAGAGACGAGCCTTAACCATCAGATCCTGCACCGGATGCTCCTGCAGCAACGTCTCTTGAACTAGATCCCTCATAAGAAACAAAAGCAGATCCCCTCTACCCGGCAATTATTGTACCAGGTCCCCTCCCTGCATCAGCAGATCTCTCTGTGACTTCTCCCCCACCACTAGATACCCGGTCCATTCTAGCTGCAGTAGCTACCCTCCTCCCCAGCACCATATCCTACAGCGGCTCTTGAACCGGATCGTTCTGCAAGATCCCACTTTGTTCAAGGAGTGCTGCTTCCTTCCGAGAGGTCACACACTGAGCTGTGACAGCAGCTTCCCCATGTCCCACCCTCCTGGTGGTGGTGGTTGTGATGATGATGTGCTGGCGTCATACCTGGTTCTTGGTGTGCTGTGCAGGGCTCTCCCCACCATTGCTCGTTTGATTATTTGGTGATCGAGCGAGCGGACTGGCCAGTGCACGGATGGCAGCAGAAATCGGTGCACAGGCAGCAGTGGGCACAGCCTCCTATAATAAGAATAATAAGTGTAAAAGGTACTGTGCTTTAAATAAAGGGAAGCTTACACTATTAAAGAAAGGAGGAAAGGATATTTGGATCAGACTTTCAAAAAGTTTATTTTTTATTAAAAAAAATTACATTTCTCTTTATTAAACAATGTTAAAAGATAGGGAAATATATAAGGCAGGTAAATGGCAGATGAGGTTTAATACAGATAAATGTAAGGTTATGCATTTGGGATGCAAGAATAAAAAGGCGACTTACAGTACAAATTAAATGGAGATATATTGGGGTAATACTTGATGGAGAAGGATTTAGGAGTGCTTGTAGACAGCAGGCTTGGCAATAGTGCCCAAAGTCATGCAGTAGCTGCAAAGGCAAACAAGATCTTATCTTGCATCAAATGGGAAATGGATTGAAGGGAAGTAAACATAATTATGCCCCTTTACAAAGCATTAGTAAGACCACACCTTGAATATGGAGTACAATTTTGGGCACCAATCGTAAGAAAATACATTATGGAACTAGAGAGAGTGCAAAGAGCCACCAAATTAATAAAGGGGATGGACAATCTAACTTATGAGGAGAGGCTAGCTAAATTAGATTTATTTACATTAGAAAAGAGGCGTCTAAGAGGGGATATGATAACTATATACAAATATATTCGGGGACAGTACAAGGAGCTTTCAAAAGAACTATTCATCCCACGGGCAGTACAAAGGACTCGGGCCCATCACTTAAAGTTGGAGGAAAGGAGATTTCACCAGCAACAAAGGAAAGGGTTCTTTACAGTAAGAGCAGTTAAAATGTGGAATTCATTACCCATGGAGACTGTGATGGCAGATACAATAGATTTGTTAAAAAAAAAAGGTCATCTTTTTAGATGGGAAAGGTATACAGGGATATACCAAATAAGTATAATGGGGAGGATGTTGATCCAGGGATTAATCCGATTGCCAATTCTTGGAGTCAGGAAGGAATTTATTTTTCCCCTTATGAGATATCATTGGATGATATGACTCTGGGGTTTTTGTTTACCTTCCTCTGGATCAATAAGTAAGTATAGATATAGGATAAAATATCTGTTGTCTAAATTTAGCATAGGTTGAACTTACGTCTTTTTTCAACCTCATTTACTATGTAACTATGTAACTATTTCCACAAGGACCAGGGGAGCGTCGTAAGTACCATAAAAATAAAGAGACATCACATAGTGTAGTAATGTTAACAAAATAATATAAAAGCAGTAAATGGGCTCGCAAATGGCTACTCACAATAGAGTAGAGATATCAAGCAGTCATCCAACTTAAGGGGTGGATGTTCCCATAGATGTGCAGCAATATTTAGCTGCCAGTCTCAAAAGAAAAAGAACAAACCAATGTGTAGAACGAAAAAATCTATTAATACACGGTGAAATACAATTGAAGGCTTACACTTAAGATGGTTTTAATGTGCAGTGTATAACATGCAGCAGCTGTACAGCGGGTCGCGATCTCCCCTGTGTACCGCACTGCTCTCCGAAATACTTCTGCATCCACGCCGGGGGTCACACGTCACTTCCTATGTGGCTGGAACCTCCGGACGCGGTGGTGCAGATGCGCTCTTGGTGCTCCCTCTCACAGATCTCTTGCTGAAACACACTACGCGTTTCGCCGTTGGTCAACGCGGCTTCGTCAGTAGTGATGATATGCTGCATCATGGGGACTTAGATACCCACTTGCCCTACCTCTAATTAAACATAATTGGCTATCCCACTTGTGGTTAACCCTAGATCGGCAGACAGGATCAGTTGTACAATTCCCTTGTATTCTGGCAAATGACTTTACAAATGATAAAGTGTAATGCCTAAATGTTATATCAATTAATTAAAATACAATTTTAATATAACAAATACAATAAAATAGATATTAATAATAAAATGTGACTAAACATTATTCACAAATTTATATAATGAAAAATGTATATAGTAAAAAAATCTTAAAATAATTACAAATTAATATAATTAATATTGAAATAATACAGTTTATGTTCTCCCCAGATATCAATCTCTACATAAACTATACTCAAGGAGTCGTCGATTGATGTTTCTCGGAAAAAATGGAAAATAAACATTAGTAACAATGTATACAAATTGTTTTGTAGAACAGAGTGGGGGTTATTTTTGGAAAAACCCCAATTATATCAAAGCAAAGTTGACTGTGGATACTTATAAGAATACCCCCAATTCAATATCCACATTGAGTCCCAGAGGGGCTAAGGTTTTCATTGAAAATATCCAAAATGTTTCCCTTTTTGTTAGTAACAAATTTCTATCCCCTCCCCTCCAATGAGGAAAACATGTTCTATAACAGTGAAGACTAATCCCACTGTATTTCCCTGATGATGGGAAATAAAGTGGTCAGATAAAGGTAGGTTGTAACCCCTCTCCTTATATTCCCTAGATGTTCCAAAATTCTCACTTTTACACACCTGGTGGTCTTCCCAATGTACTGTAATCCACATGGGCAAGATATTAGACAAATCACCTGATCACTTCTACATGTGACATGTTGTTTAATGAGACATTTTTCTTTAGTCACATGTGATGTAAAAGAGTGTTTGTCAGCTATTTTATACTTGCAGGCTTTGCATATTGTGCATCCAAAGAACCCCTTTACTGAAGGTAACCATGTATTCTCATCTCTCTTTTCTATAGGTAAGGCACTTGGTGCCAATTTATTTTTAAGTGTATTTGCCCTCCTGAATATCACAGATGGTATCTCTGGAACAACATCACCAAGCAATGTGTCATTCCTAACAATATGCCAGTGCTTCTTTACAATTCTGAAAATTTTATCAGCATCTTTATTAAAGTTTGTTAGGAAAGAAAAACTGAATTTGTCTTTTTCATTAGTTTTATTTTTTACATTATGTAATAACTCTTTTCTTTCCAAAATTTTAGCCTTTAAAAAGGCATTTTGTACTGTACATTGTCAGAATCATACTTCTTGTCAAGAAATTTGACTTCTAATGTCTTCGATTGCAACTCAAAAGTGTCAATGTCAGTGCAGTTGCGCCTAACCCTCCTAAACTGGCCAAATGGCACTTTTTTAAGGCAGCTTTGGTGGTGGCAACTGGATGGCAATATATAATTGTTGCTATCAACATCTTTGTAGAAAGGTTTCGTTTTGACGCATCCATGTTCCACGAAATGGTTAGCTCCAAAAATTAACATACTCTTTACTATAATTGCAAGTAAATTTGAGATTTGGTCCTTGTGGAAGAAGTTTGTGCAGAAGACTTTTGAAACAGTCTTCACTAAGGGTTGAGTGTGTTTTGTTCCTCTAAATCACCTATAGTTCACTATTAAGAGCTTAGTTTGTCACATTTGTCCACTATATATATTATTTATGCACGACTTATATACTTTTTAATGTACTATTAATTTTTATGCATTACTATTTTATGCACTATTGTATGCACCATTATCGTTTTGGGTTTGTGAGAGCGCTATTCAGCAATCGTGTGTACTATGTAACAATGTAAGGCTACAGAAAGGTAAAAAAATAAATGGAGGGGAACTAGGGTGAAGTCTGATACATTTATTTAGGGAGAGGGGAATGCCAATTTTATTTCTAAACAGATTCCCTTTTTAGTAACACGTTTATAGCAAGTGTCAATGGTAGGGAAAATGCTATAAATATGTACAGTAGAAGTATACCTTTGTAAATAAAGAAAGTAGCAGTATACATTTGCACAGTGACCTGTTCCAGCACCACTTACATGGTGTGCTCGTTGGGGCTGGGTCACCCTTCATGTGATCATGCTTTTATCCCCACAGTTTGTACTTTATTTTCCCTGCATTGTAATCTTGTAAAGCGCTGCAGGCACTGTTGGTGCTATATAAACAAAATGATACATACCATGCATAAACATGGCGCTTCATTGTCCTTTGCTTATCCTTGCTATTTAGTTGGCACCTTGTGTAAACCGCAGCCCGAAACACTTTTTTGCCCTGTGCTAATCTGGCCCATTACAATAGAGGGCTTCTCATTGCATATCTGCTTCCTCATACTACACTTATGTAGCACCTTTTCCCCCATTCTAAGTGAGATGATGTCGCTACCGGTGTATTCTGGTGCGTACCTGTGAGGTGGCACAGGAGGCTGCAGATCTCGCGGTGGTATAGGGAGTCCATCAGGACAGGCTATACGGATGGTTCATCATCAGTGACAGCGCCTCCAGCCCAAGAGGAACCTGGTGCGGCCAGGAATGACCTCAGGGGCACTTCTTCTTGGATTGGCATATTCGATCAGCACACCAGAGTTGGTATAACTGGGGTTCATTGATTACACAGCAAGATAACACAGGATACAGTCCCTGAATATAGTCCCCGGATTGAGGCCTTGAATACCCCTCTTCAATATGTGGAGATATAAAAAATAAAACTGATGGTGCAGTATTGTGACAAATAAATGCGTATTCTTCTTTAAGTCTGCTGTTATTTATACTCACAAGTGTGAGGATGATGCTGTGTACATAAAGGTATCTTTGGGTGTATGTCTGCATTGATGATAAACTGGTTGGAACCTCGGTGTGGGAATGTATTCCTTAAATAGTTAAACACAGAAAAGCCAACATAGCGCGATCTGTTTAAAAACTGTATTTAAGTGGTTAAAAATATAACAATACACTCACATGATGTATGCTATTTAAAAGCATTTAGATACGCAATGGATCTCGCCTCCGGTGTCTTTGTGCAGTTTTTCCTTCCCTCTTCTCGGCGTGCGTCTCACTCCTGCGTTCCAGCAGGGCGGATGTGACGTCAGTGAGACTTCGGGAGTTCCGGTTTGGCGGGCTGGCTGTGAATCACCTTCACTCTACGCGTTTCTTCCCTTAGGATTTCTTCAGGAGTGACGTCATGTAAAAAAAAAAATTAAAGTCGGAACATGGTTTCAACAGCCAATCAGGTGGCTGTTAACCATTTTGAGGCTAAATGTGACGTCACAAGCCCTATTTAAGGCCGTGACGCCTCATTTGAGCCCAAGAAGCCGACGAGACAACATCGGTTGGGATTTAACATGGGGTTTTATGGATTGACAGATGAAGAAAGAAGATAAAGAATAACAAGAAATGGTTACAGATGAAGATAGAAGACGGTGATTAAAGAAAGAAAAAAGAAGATTGGGGTACCTGAGCAGGATCCTGATGGCGGATGGCATCGGATGCTGTTGGAGGCCTTCCAGGTACGTGAGCTTCCTGTTACCCCGGGAGTCGGAGGGCCACCGCTTCTAATGGTAAGTAATATATTCAATGTTTGTAAATGTCTCTTTTTACAGGTTTATTCTTTGGATGTGTTTTTTGATTTTTTGGGGGAGGCACATTGACTGATAATATATTAATCTGTACCTCTTTAGGGTACAGATTAATACATTATTATGCCAATATTTGGGGGGCATTTCTCGCTTGTTATTGCAGTTAATGATGTGGATGTGATTGTTTGTTTATGGTTAATGTCTTAAAAGTTTTGCGATTGGTGTTCACTTGTACTTAATGTTATATTATGTTAGCTAATGTGTTTTATGGATACTTCAGATATAGTTTTAATTTATTTAATTGACTTTTAATGGTTACATTAATTAATGTTGGATTAATTCATTGTTTACATTGGTTAGTGTTACTATTCATTTTGAGTTGCTTTCCGAATTAATTGTTTAGAATGGATAATGGTTTAATTAATTCAATGTTGATTTTGCTATTGATTATATTGATTGGATTAGCTGGCTACTGTTTGTATTTAGTGAAGTATCTTTTTTGGTAGTCTAATTGGCTTTTCTTATTGTGTGTCTTATGTATTACTGTATTTTTATTAGGGTGCCCATTGAGTGCTATAGAGGCTTATCATGTCCATATTATTATTATATGGGTATGATATACCACTATACTACTCAATGGGTATAGGGTGGGTATAGTCAATCTGGGGTGGGTGCTTAGGCCTGGCGGGTGGGTGAAGGGGGTATTAGCCCTAAGGATGGGTGTTTAGACCTTGCGGGTGGGTAGCGGTTGGGTTAACCCCTTAATTACCTTAGCGGTATTAACCGCTACGGTAATGAAGGGGTTAACTCCCCCCCGCAAACCCCCCGCAATGCCTAAACAGCCACTAAGGGCCAAATTCCCCCTTCACCCACCCCGATAGCCACAGTATTGTATTGTATTGTATGTTTATACAGTATTCCTGGCACGGGTTTTTAAACCCTTCATTGCCTTAGCGGTTAGCCACTAAGGTAATGAAGTTGCTGTACATGCATGTTTCCTGCCTCGGATGCATGCCGGGGGGGGTCCGGAGCTGCTATTAATGGCTATCAGCTCCGGAGACCCACGGCATCAATCCGAGGCAGGAAAGGGGCCTGATTTTTTCTAAGTCCCGACCCATCGCAGCTCATCGACCCATCTCCCCACCAATTGACCAACAATTTTGTGGTGAATTGAATTTGGGGAGAAAATCGTTTTTTAGGGCTGCGATGGGCTGTGATAGGCCGCGACAGCCGACTCGCGGGTCTCTGAATAGCGCGAGTTTATCAACCATACGAAAATGGTCGATTGCGGCCTGATCGCTGCTCAGTCAGCAAATTTCGGATGGAGATAAAATTTTGCGTCGATACAGGCCGTTATCGAGCACTTATCGAGGCTATCTGAATACGAGTAGCCATTTTGGGCGATAAGTGCTCGATAAGGGCCTTATCGAGGCTTTCTGAATAAGGCCCTTACAGTGTTAGAGGGGCCAGTGAATCAGTAGTCCAAGGGGACTTGGCTACACTTATAATAATGACATGTGTTTTAATACATAGCCCTGACAGTATACACAGCTCTATATATAATTTTGCAGACACAATGGCTTCCTGTCCCTTAGAGCTTACAATCTAATTTGTGATGCCTCAGGTTGAGGGAGATTTAACGAAGGTCACCAGAGGCCGACACTAGGATTTAAACCAGGTGCAAAGACAGCGATATTACCACTGAGCTACTCCACGCATGGACAGAGGGGACGTGATTTATATTGACATATCACACTCTGCAACATTTGGCACCTGTCCCAGTTCCTCTCTCCCACTTTCATCCTTTTCCTTTCACAAAGACAGGGAGATTGTCCCCCACTCGTTCTCTCTGCCTCTCAGAGAGAGAAAAGGGAGACAGAGAGACCAAGTCTCCCCGTCTGCCTCACGTTCAAATTCTCCCTGTCTGGATCACATTCACATCATGTGCTGATGAATCGCATGTCTGAGACTAAGTGCACAGTGTCTACATGTAGTCTGTGCTGCTGCTGCTGCTGCTGCTGCTGCTGCTCATGCTCATTGAATGTTTGTCTTAGTGTGTGTGTATGCATTTTAAGTACATACATACAACATGAAATGTGAGGGTGGGATATATGTAATATATAATCATGATGAGATGGGGCTAGCAGCATTTACATGTCACTCACTTCCAGTTAGCCAGCCCACAGGGAGGGTCTTATATGCGAGACACACAGACTTGCACACTGACTGCAGCAGGTTTATTAACTGCAGAACAATAGAAAGAAGGAAATCACACAGAGAGGTGCCTTTTGTGCCCCTTCAAGTTAAAACTGTTGTCACTTCTACTCGTCATTGCCTTTTTAAATACAATTTTTTTTGGTCAGGGATTTTGGGGCCAGGAAATTTGATCTCTTGACAAGAACCCCCCCCCCCCCCCCCCCCAGGAAATCCTACTGTATATTTGAAAGTGGAAACTGCTCCGGGGAGCCTTGATTTTGTCTGGGATTCCCATTGCCGCAGCACAGACCGGAGCCTGTGCTAAAACCAAGCGCTGTCCAGAAGGGATTTAAACCAAGCACGCGTGGGCTCAACCTTCAACTTCTTCTCTCTTGCACCCCAGTCTATTAGACCAACCCCTAAAAACGCCACAGATCCCCCTCCCACCCCCCAAGCGATCAGAGGGGTTTTCTATTGTGTTTCCACTAGGTGAATCCGCACATCGTTAAATGTAAGTGACTGACATCTCTGCTATTCACTCTGTATGTTGCATTAGGAAGTAAATGATGTTGATGTACATTGCAGATGACAAGTGGGGAGGGGGTTTCTGGTCTTCTGAATGCTTCTTTTTGGCTAATGCATTAACTAAAGAAGTGGATACGGGTCTTTTTTCTGCTTGCTGTGTAGACGTATAGTTAATTGACAAAGCGTTTTTGATTTATTTATACAAATGTTTTACCAGGAAGTAATACATTGAGAGTTACCTCTCGTTTTCACGTATGTCCTGGGCACAGAGTTATAACAATATATGGTTACACTAAAAGAACAGGGTTATACAGTCAATTCACAGACATTTCATGGGTTTGGGTCTGTGATGCTGCCAACTCAGAGAGAACATCTTATTTCTGACATATGTGCACTGATTTTTGCTGGGACAAATTCATGCAAATCCATGTAAAAAAAAAAAAAAAAAGTTTCTTTAAAAACAGTGTGTCCTTAAAAACTGATTAAATCTAGTGACCTTATAAAGTCGCTCATTAATTGAAACAGTGTTGGCATAGGATGGTTGCAGTGGACTTTCTTTGCGGTCAATTAACACATCAAAACCCTACTTGATTCAGTCGGAAAGGTCCAGATAGGATGTTATTGTTTTATTAATACTCATACTGCATTGATCTTGGTACCACTTTGAGTATTTGCAACCCAATGAGACCTAGGTTATACACCTTTAACCCTTTCAGTCCCGGAAAATAATGCCTCCAGGATAGAAGGGTTTAATACAGGAGTGGTGGCAACACTCAAAGTTATTTTGGATTTCCATTTTCAATGATTTTATGACATAAAAAAAAAGCAATGCAGATTCTCCATACAGTACTTTGCCTCCCCCCTTTCTGTAAACAGATAAATGCTATTGATTGGGATATAAATATACCATTACCAATACAGGGACACAGATTATGCACCAATTGCCTGCACACTGTACATTTCTGTAATATAATCCCTAACATGATGCAAAGTAATAACTGTATGTAAGGAAGCAGTGTGATGCTTCTGTGTAGCTCAATTGTACTGTGGTGTGTAGGATAAAAGGACACATGCATATGCATCCAGCCAAGGTCACATACATAGTATACTTTACAATGTTGAAACATTTTAAGAGTATCTATTTTTATTCCAGTGTTTTTCCCCCATGGGTCGATACTTATCAGTCTTAATGCAGACTCATAATATTTGTGTTTGGTGTTTTAATATGTATGGTGGGTTTGTTAATCCTATAGCTGGGTCCTGCAATGAACAAAATATTTTGCTTGTATGGTCGGAAATGATGTCTTCAACGTTATGATGTGATCAGGCGGTATTTTGTGGAAGTTTACACCAAGGAAATGAAATTAAAACCAGTAAACACCCAAATGAGGTGGAAAAGTGGAAATAATGCCATGTTATTGCTCATGTAAGGCATGATCAGTTTGTAGGACTTTAACACCTGCTGTACACACCAAAGAGAAGACCATTTTAGCTTGGACCTCTTCGTTTTTTTCCTCCATGCTATGATTGGAAATTGTCTGTATTTCTTTACTTGTTCCCATAAGGGAATATTCCCTCGTTCTTATCTATCGCTCTGTCTTTGAAGGATTTAGTCCTCATCCAACTAAGTCCATTATGATGAACAACATGATAAGGATGGAAACCGCTGTCTCTGTAGTGGCCGTATAGGTATTCTTGCTGGCTTGGAGACAAAGTGACACGGAAATGACCTCTGGCCATTTGTAAGGTTATTTGTCAGAAAGACCTTGGTATGTCTCTGTGCAGATTGAGCTGGATCGAAAGCTAATTGTTTAAGCTCAGTGGTGCCCCCTCTTCCATCCCCTGGATGGAAGCTGCAGTGTGGCCCCTTCACTGCTATGCAGGGTTTTCTGCAAATGCAGAGGAGAGGGAAGAGGTGCATTCGTAGAATACTCCTAGTCTTCCTCCTATGGACAGATAATTACATTTATAACTGCTTTCCAATATACGGTAGTTCACTTATTTTAACCCTACACTGCTGGAGGGCCAGCAAAGCCTTCCTCTGCAGTAATTATTATTTTATATTGAATTCACCAGGTACGCAGGCAATGCTTTGCCATGTAACACAAGAGGCTGGGAAATAAATACAGTATATAGTATATAAATAACTGATGCACGTGTAACTAAAGGGCTTGTAGGAGGGAATTCCTGCCTTGACAACCTTATAATTGGACTGTAATATGTTGCTGACCCCTGCAGAGTTAATTCAATAGTCCTTGATACAGAAACCAGGGAATGCAGCAAGATTGGTGACAAAGGATGTGATCTGTGTTACTGTATCAGGAGATATATATATATATACTTATAAATATATTAATATATATATATATGATTATATATATTATACACACACACACACACACAAACACACACAACCACATATATATATAGCACACACACACACCACCACCACACACACTATATATATATATACCACCACACACACACACACACACTATATATATATAATACACACACATATACACACATACACATCTTCCCTTCTCCCCCTCTCCCCCCTCCCAAAGATTTAATATAAAACAATGTTTATCTATGGGATTTAATAGTAATGTTTGTACCATATATAACAATCCAGCACAACATGTCAGAATTGCCAAATCGCAGGGCACCTTCATTTTTATGGCAGATTTTAGTTGCTTAACCTGTTTTTCCACTGCATAAATCCGCAGACACAAAAAGGTCAGCAAAGAAACTGGCTTGTTTCAATATCTTTTCTGATATGTAGTTTGGTTAATACTTGAACAGCTTTTGTCTGATTGTATAGTATGACAAAAATAAATGTGTGCCTTTTTTGTGTTGCTTTATTAGCCCAGATGTTCTAATTAGTTTCCTAACCTTGACAAAACTGCTTCGTTTTTTATTTATTTTTTAAAGCAGATACTCATTGAAGCTTTCTGATGTAAGGGTTGTTATTGATTTTGGATAAATTACACTAATGCTTAACAGCAGTCAAGATGTTCAAAAAAAGCTACCAATAATGTCAAACCAGATACATATAACATTTTTAATTTTTAATTAACATTTAATGTTCATTTTTAGCAATATAATAATAACTTTTATATAGCACGTTTCCCCCAGTGGGACTCAAAGCGCTTCACAATTACAGTATATACAGTATATTACAGTCTATGTTTTTGGTGCCTGAGGCACAGGGATAAAGTGAGTTGCCCAAGGTCACAAGGAGCCGACACCAGGAATTGAACCAGTTTCCCCTCTCACTGTGCTACTCCACTCCTTATATACACACTATATAGAAAGTATCTACATCACTATATATTTGGGGCACTTTATATATGTGCTTGTGCCATTACCCTCTAAAAATGACTGATTTCTTACAATTGCTGTTCAGATCAATATTTATTATTGTAGCAGATTATGTATGGATTTCCTTTTCAATGTTAATTTAGCATGTCATTTTTTTTTAATTGGATAATTGTTACTGTTTTTTTTACATTTTATTTAATACTACAACGATCTAAAAGAAGAATTTGGGGGCCTCTCTTGCGTACACCAGAAGTTTGAAAATACAGAAGAGTCTCTGACCCATAAGTTTGCTAGCTACAGCTCGCAAATCGTATTACAAATTGCTGTATTTCTCAGACGCTTCACCCCCTGTTTTTTTTAATCGATTTTACTCAATACCAGGGGATCTCCGGAGATCGAACCAAACTTACCGGAGTTCTGACCCGGGGAACATATAATCAGACATAAAACCGCATATGAAAATGTACACAGACCCTCCAATGCTTGCAACATGAAAATAGTCACTTTATTGGCAACATCGGTGCATGATTGTGGAGCTTCCAAGCAAGTGACACCTAAAACTGCCTGTAACATGTCATTTTTTTATTTTGTGTGTATATATATATACACACAAAATAAAAAAATGACATGTTACAGGCAGTTTTAGGTGTCACTTGCTTGGAAGCTCCACAATCATGCACCGATGTTGCCAATAAAGTGACTATTTTCATGTTGCAAGCATTGGAGGGTCTGTGTACATTTTCATATGCGGTTTTATGTCTGATTATATGTTCCCCGGGTCAGAACTCTGGTAAGTTTGGTTCGTAAATTTGGTATATATATATATGTATATATATCTGTACCTTGTTAGCCGAGCTTAATAATCACAAACGAATAGACAATACCATTCTGTGACTAACTAAATGCTTTTATTTGTGCAAGCTTTCGAGATACAACGGATAAAGCGAGAAAGGTTTTTACTTAAAAACAGTGCATCCTGGAATGTTTCTGACTGAAGCCTATCCCTCCCCCCTGTGCAGTATGCGATTTGTGACTTAAGGTGTTAAATGGTCCCTGAATGTTAGTGATGTAAGAGTATGTGTGTAAATATAAATGTATAAAGTGTCCACAGTGTATACAGCGCTTTACAAAAGGTGTGTGTGTGGGAGTGTATACCAATGGTGTGGGTAGGTGTAGAAATGTAAGAGGGTGTTGCATTAATATTCGTGTGTGTAGATACTATGTGGTCCCTATTGGTATATAGGGATAGAATTACATTGTACATATGTATGTGTAAGAGACAGCTGTGTGTGCATTCATATAGTGACGTATGTATAAACATGGCCTTTAGCACGCATGGGAAGAGAGTTCTCTGTATCAGGGTAGTGGCGCTGTATCCACTGTGGGCACTTTATACATTTATATTTACACACATACACATACACACGCACACTCATATCACTAACATTCAGGGACCATTTAACATCTTAAGTCATAAATCGCATACTGCACAGGGGGAGGGATAGGCTTCAATCACAGATATATTCCAGGATGCACTGTTTTTAAGTAAAAAAACACTCTTGATTTATCCATTGTAACATCGCCGGAAGAAGAGATCAGTGTGGTATCGTCTATTCGTTTTTGATTATATATACTGTATCTAGATTTCTATATTTCTATATATCAAAAGAGGAGCTCGCTCTCCTCTTTTGTTTTTTAGGTTAAAAAGGAGGTGGTTGTATCCTGTGGAGAACTGCACAGAGTTCCAGCACATCTATTTCTATTTGTTGGAATTTTTTTATTCGTTTTTAGCATTTTTTAGCTCTATTCTTGGCATTTTTGTTCCCTTTGTGTTTTCCTCTGTATTTTCCCTCCCCCCATTCCTGTCTTTCCCTCCCTGTTTTTTCCCTTTGTGGTTATCCTTGTTTGTCACCCTTACCTTGTCTACAGCTCCGTTTTTGCTCTTGCATCACCAGTGGTTATTATTCCATTATTTTATTTTGTATAATTTTTCCACTGTTGGGTCAATCTACCTATAGGCACTGTCATTTATCTATCCTTCTATCTATCTATCTATCTATCTATCTATCTATCTATCTATCTATCTATCTATCTATCTATCTATCTATCTATCAAAGGTGTTACAGGTGCACTCAAAATGTATAGGACCTATGACAAAAAATGATATACTGTATATATAAAGTGCAAAAGATCCCATGACAAAGCCACCCAAACAAAATGGAACCCCAATAATCAATAAAGAAAAAGTCAGGGAAAGAAACTCGGTAAAAAAACAAATGCGGCATACAAATATTATGTATTTCAATTGTGTCCAAAAAAGATACAAAGGTCACAATATAATAATGAAACAAAATACAAATAATACAAACATGTAAAAAAGAGTTTCCTCTTGACAAAGGACTGTGTCCCGAAATGTTAGGGATTTTCTCAGGTGTGCCGCCCCTTTTTTGCACCTTTGTAATCTGTTTTATTAATATATAGTGTTTTTTTTTTTTTTACTTTTTTTGGACACTACAGAAATACATAATTTTTGTACATTGCGTTTGAGTGCGGCTTCTGTTTTTTGGCTGAGTTTCTTTCCCTGACGTCTTTATTGTAACACGCACACACGTTAAATTGCCCATAACCAGCCGCTCATTATCACAGAGGTTATCAATCTGCCAGATGCTTTATTTAGCTGAAGGCTCTGAGTTTCAACCACTGGCAGAAATAGGTACAAAAGGTGCAGCTGAATTTATAGGTACAGAACATAAAAAACAGGTGCATTTGGAGGATATGTGTTGATATATCTGGAAACAATGGTACTCAGAGCTAAATGTACCATGTTTCTACTCTGGTTCATAATATTACAAAAATAAAGTGTACATGCTATGCGGATTGGTACATTTACGATACACTCAAGGAAGAACAAGTGGGTGAAAGACGCCTCACTCTTCCTTTGAAACCTCTTTTGTTATATTTGATTTTCCATATAGGAGTGATACAAGCGTTTACCATTACTGCAGCAAAGTTACTATAATGTAATCGCTTCACATATACTGTATTCTAAAAAAAAAATGAAAGCACGTACAGGACAAAAAACAAACAGTTTTTATATCATAAGATTAACAGCAAAATGTGGTCTATAACTGGGACTTTTCTCCCAACGTATGTTCTTTTTATTACTCACCAAGGCGTAGATCCACAGAAATCTCGGCTACTAACGTGACGTTGCCTAAATAGATGGCGTCGGTTAGTTTTTGAAGTGAAACTTCTTTAGTGGCACCTATTCTGATGGGGCAAAACTGGAGAGATGGAGACGAAAAATGAAACGGAAGTGATGTGATGTCACGGTTCCCCCACTCCCCCCCACACACCTGCTGTGACATACGGCGGCGGCGATAGCCGACGGCGCCGCTCCTAACGGCCACCGTTACCCCCATGCGTCCGCTGCCATGGGTATACCAAGATGGATGGCGCAGAGCTTCCGGTGCTGTGGGTGTAGTAAGATGGCGGAAGCCCCGCAAGTCCTCCGCCTGTGAGAGGAGGAGCCGCTGCTCAGCCTCTCTCCTCCCTCTTCTCTACCTCCGCTTCCCCTTCCCTGTGTCCCGCTGACTGAGCGCCGCCGGGGCCGGAGGAGGAAAGGAGCCCCGGGATCATGGAGGGTAACCGAGAAGTTATTGCTAACGGCCGCTGCTCTGTCAGCATATGCCGCGCATGCGCGCACAGACACGTTATCGTGCCCTCTCGCCTCTCACGGCTCCTGCTCCGGTAACGCGGGAAGCGGGGGGTTTGAGCGCGCCACTTCCCACGCAGCACTGCCGGAGAGGGGGCCCTTTTAAGCACGGTATCTGCCCCTCACATATGCCGGTGCGGCCACGTCTCCCTGGGGTTGGTGGGGGGGGGGGGGGGGGGAGGAAGGACTCAGACAGAGCTGCCGCCGCGGTCCGCACTCCGCTGGGGTGGGGGAGTCAGGGAAGAGAGGGGGCAGGCACACAGAAAGAGAGACAACACATACCTGACAGACATGCACACCACACTGACTGACACACATACACACACACCACACTACTGACACACATACACACACACACACACACACACACACTGACGGACACACTCACACACACACACACACACACACACACTACTGACTGACACACATACACACACACACACACACACACACACACACACACACACAACACACACACACTGCACCACACAACACCACACACACACACACACACACTGACTGCCCACACAACACACACATCACACAACACACTGACTGACACACATACACACACACACACACACTGACGACACCATACACACGCTCACTACTGACACACAACACTGACTGATACACATACGCACGCACACTGCCAATTACGCACGCATACTGACTGACACACACACACACACACAGTGACTGACACACATACACACACATACACACTGAATGACACACACACAACACACACACAGTGACTGACCCATACACCGCACACTGACACACAATATGCACGCACACTGACACACTCACACTGACACAACCAACTCTCTGACACCGCACGCTCTGACACCACACACACTGACTGACACACACACCCCCAGTGATGCGCCAACACACACCCGCCAAATAAACATTACCCCCCGCCAATCAAATTTACTCATGCTCTAAGCAGTAATAATATTATTGTTACTTTATATGTTGCTGACAACACACACAAGAAGTTTATCACTTACTATGCGCGTGCACAGCACACACAGCTTTTTTTTTCTCAGTTTAACTGGCATCCACAAAGCTAAATAAGTGCAAAAACGACGACTGTTACTGATCTCATTAGCCTGGCTTAACGCCACTTTAAATTACCCTGCCTTGCATAGCTTTAATAACATGGCGTTAAGCCTGTCTTACCCACAGAGCGCGTTACTCACTCCTCTCCACCACCCTGAATAGGTGTTTCATTAAAGTAAGAAAGAGACGACCGGGAGGGAAGCCCTGTAATAATGATAAAGTATGATTTAACTAACCGTGATCTCACAATCTTACTTGTAAAATACCTAGTTCAGGGTGTGGATGTCAGCAACACACTAACTAATGAATGTTAAATCCCTGCGTTAACGAGAACGGCGCTCTGGAGATATGCGTTGTAGAGGGAACACCTCTTTTGCTTATCATTAGCACTACATCATTATAATAACGCAAGAGCTCGTTACAGCTGAAACCTGCATTTAACGCATCGTTAGTGAGATTTGAAGGTAGCGTCGCTTATAGAGCTCTGTGGATCTACCAGCTAGGCCTCATTCACTCGTGCATCGTTTTTTTGGAGTGTGCTATAATTACAATAAACGCAACATTAAACTCCCTAACGTGTAACCTATGGTCATCAGAAGTATTATTTGTTCCTACTAAAACACTTATACATATTAAAAGAATTTAGAAAAAGCTATATTTGATTTGTAATTCCATACATTAAAACAGAGGTGCGCAAAGTTTTTTGCATGCGTCCCCTCCCCCTTTGCCTGGTCTGCACACGCCATCACGCCCCCCCCCCTGACTGAACCCGGTGTCAAATGACGTTGCATATCATGTGACGTCGCGTCACGTGACCCTGCCGCGTCATTTGACACGCGTGTCATGTCGTAAAAATACCACTTGTGAGCACATTCACATCTCTCCGACAGGGCTACAACCCTGCCTTTCACCATTATCTCTTAGCATACAATATTCCACTGCAACAAGGGATTCTGGGTAACGACATGCAAATGAGCCCCTCTGTGTGTCACTTTTTTTCTTCTTGTCCATTTTACCATGGACTAGGGTTTCCAAAGTGGCTTGTTCAAAAATAATGGACACAATCCTGGCCCCCCCCCTCACACATATAAAAAATACCCCCAAACCCCCACGCCCCTAATACATATAAAAATACCCCCACGCCCCCCGAATACATATAAAAAATAACCCCAGCTCCCCAATACATTAAAAAAATACCTCCACCTCCTCAATACATATAAAATATCCCCCGACCTCCCCACTACATTAAAAATACCCCCACTCAATACATATAAAAGATAACCCGACCCGACCCTCCCCATAAAAAAAAATACCCCCCCCTCCTCAATACATTTAAAAAATACCCCCACCTCCCCAATACATATAAATATACCCCATCTCATCCTGGGCCCCACATCATCATCATCTCATCTCCCCAGCTGGCCCCATGCCCCCATCTTATATTCCTCATTCCCCCCCCCATCTTTTAATCTCCCCAGCTAGAGGCTGGCCCCCATGCCCCCATCTTATCCCGCCCCCATATCATTTTAATTTCCCCAGGCTGACCCCCATGCCCCAAAATGTTGTCCTTACCTTATTTCCAGCAGACGTCTCTGAATCTGGCTCCGCCCACGGCGCTCGCCTTGCCGACGCATCCGCCCGCAACATGCGTGTCTGTATTAGCTCCGATTTCTACAGGACAGGCATCAGAATTACCCCGGCCTGTCTGGTTGAAAACCTGGCAACCCTACATGGAAACCTATAAGCATATACCTGCCGTATTACACAGCTCGTTTAGCACAGCCTGGGTTAAAGAAATGAGTAGCCAGTAAACTACTCAAAGTAATCCCTAGGTTTTATCAACAGTTCACTGCCACTTATGATTCGCCTTTCATGAATAAAATGACACAGTAGTAAAATATCTTCGTACCTTTTTTCAAATATTTGGTGAGTGGTATTTAAGTAAGTTGTACGTTTAACGTGATTGCTACGGTTCATTACTTTCCTTTTGTTGCTAGGCAACAAGGCATTTGCTTCCGAGACACAGAGTAGGAATTATCCTGCTCTATACATAGTTTGCTGTATGGAAAGCCAGGAAATGTTCAGTCCTTTATGAACGGCAGGTAGAAACCCTTTCATCCTGCCATAGAGGCCAGCAATGTATGTAAGCGCTGATGTGACCTGTTGGAAATCCCATTTTCACCTCATGAGATTTTTTATATTATTATTATTGGAAAAAGGAAAAAATACAGTAAGTTGATTTTTTTTTTACTGCTTATAAATCATTTAGGTATGTTACATTTGAGTAATACTAGCTGAATAGAAACATACTTTTACTTCACAAATAGTCTTGTTTTTTATTGTTTGGTGACATATCCATATTTAAAATACATTCTGGTATTTTTTGCGAAAAATATGGCATATAACATTTTTTTATTTTTTTTGGCAAAGATGGATAATTGTGATTATTTGTTAATTCTGGGGGAATCTGGGGGGGGGGGGGGGGGGGGGGGGGGGGGGGGGGGGGGGAAGAGACTCAGACAGAGCTGCCGCGGGTCCGCAGCTCCGCCTGGGGTGGGGGGAGTCAGGAGAGAGGGGGCAGGACACAGAAAGAGAGACACACATACACTGACAGACATGCACACACACACTGACTGACACACATACACACACACACACACTGACTGACACACATACACACACACACACACACACACACACTGACTGACACACATACACACACACACACACACACACACACACACTGACTGACACACATACACACACACACACACACACACACACACACTGACTGACACACATACACACACACACACACACACACACACACACACACACACA
>WSYH01000754.1:30173-68849 GCA_036426205.1 Ascaphus truei
ACACTGACTGACACACACACACACACACACACTGACTGACACACATACACACACACACACACTGACTGACACACATACACACGCTCACTGACTGACACACACACACACTGACTGATACACATACGCACGCACACTGACACATATACGCACGCATACTGACTGACACACAGACACACACACAGTGACTGACACACATACACACACATACACACTGAATGACACACACACACACACACACAGTGACTGACACACATACACGCACACTGACACACACATATGCACGCACACTGACACACGCACACTGACACACGCACGCTCTGACACACGCACGCTCTGACACACACACACACACTGACTGACACACACACCCCAGTGATGCGCCAAACACCGCCAAATAAACATTACCCCGCCAATCAAATTTACTCATGCTCTAAGCAGTAATAATATTATTGTTACTTTATATGTTGCTGACAACACACAAAGAAGTTTCACTTACTATGCGCGTGCACAGCACACACAGCTTTTTTTTTCTCAGTTTAACTGGCATCCACAAAGCTAAATAAGTGCAAAAACGACGACTGTTACTGATCTCATTAGCCTGGCTTAACGCCACGTTAAATTAACCCTGCCTTGCATTAGCTTTAAATAACATGGCGTTAAGCCTGTCTTACCCACAGGCGGCGTTACTCCCATCCAGACCCTGAATAGGTGTTTCATTAAAGTAAGAAAGAGACGACCGGGAGGGAAGAGCCCTGTAAATAATGATAAGTATGATTTAACTAACCGTGATCTCACAATCTTACTTGTAAAATACCTAGTTCAGGGTGTGGATGTCAGCAACACCTAACTAATGAAATGTTAAATCCCTGCGTTAACGAGAACGGCGCTCTGGAGATATGCGTTGTAGAGGGAACACCTCTTTTGCTTATCATTAGCACTAACATGCATTATAATAACGCAAGAGCTCGTTACAGCTGAAAACTGCATTTAACGCATCGTTAGTGAGATTTGAAGGTAGCGTCGCTTATAGAGCTCTGTGGATCTACCAGCTAGGCCTCATTCACTCGTGCATCTGTTTTTTGGAGTGTGCTATTAAATTACAAACGCAACATTAAACTCCCTAACGGTAACCTATGGTCATCAGAAGTAATTATTTGTTCCTAGCTAAAACACTTATACAATATTAAAAGAATTTAGAAAAAGCTATATTTGATTTGTAATTCCATACATTAAAACAGAGGTGCGCAAAGTTTTTTGCATGCGTCCCCCTCCCCCTTTGCCTGGTGACCCAGCTTTCACGCCCCCCCCCCTGACTGAACCCGGTGTCAAATGACGTTGCATATCATGTGACGTCGCGTCACGTGACCCTGCCGCGTCATTTGACACGCGTTGTCATGTCGTAAAAATACCACTTGTGAGCACATTCACATCTCTCAGACAGGGCTACAACCCTGCCTTTCACCATTATCTCTTAGCATACAATGATTCCACTGCAACAAGGGATTCTGGGTAACGACATGCAAATGAGCCCTCTGTGTGTCACTTTTTTTCTTCTTGTCCATTTTACCATGGAACTAGGGTTTCCAAAGTGGCTTGTTCAAAAATAATGGACACAATCCTGGCCCCCCACCCCGAACACATATAAAAAAATACCCCCACGCCCCTGAATACATATAAAAAATACCCCCACGCCCCCGAATACATATAAAAAATAACCCCAGCTCCCCAATACATTAAAAAAATACCTCCACCTCCTCAATACATATAAAATATACCCCGACCTCCCCACTACATTTAAAAAATACCCCCACCTCAATACATATAAAAGATACCCCGACCTCCCCAATACATATAAAAAATACCCCCACCTCCTCAATACATTTAAAAAATACCCCCACCTCCCCAATACATATAAAATATACCCCATCTCATCCTGGCCCCCCACCTCCACCACCTCCACCCCCCGGCCTGCCCCCAAGCCCCCACCTATTCCCCCCCCCCCATCTTTTTAATCTCCCCAGGCTAGCAGGCTGGCCCCCATGCCCCATCTTATCCCGCCCCCATATCATTTTAATTTCCCCAGGCTGACCCCCATGCCCCAAAATGTTGTCCTTACCTTATTTCCAGCAGACGTCTCTGAATCTGGCTCCGCCCACGCGCTCGCCTTGCCGACGCATCCGCCCGCAACATGCGTGTCTGGTATTAGCTCCGATTTTCTACAGGACAGGCATCAGAATTACCGGCCTGTCTGGTTGAAAACCTGGCAACCCTACATGGAAACCTATAAGCATATACCTGCCGTATTACACAGCTCGTTTAGCACAGCCTGGGTTAAAGAAATGAGTAGCCAGTAAAACTACTCAAAGTAATCCCTAGGTTTTATCAACAGTTCACTGCCACTTATGGATTCAGCCTTTCATGAATAAAATGACACAGTAGTAAAAATATCTTCGGTACCTTTTCAAATATTTGGTGAGTGGTATTTAAGTATAGTGTACGTTTAACGTGATTGCTACAGGTCATTACTTCCTTTTGTTGCTAGGCAACAAGGCATTTGCTTCCGAGACAAAGAGTAGGAATTATCCTGCTCTATACATAGTTTGCTGTATGGAAAGCCAGGAAATGTTCAGTCCTTTATGAACGGCAGGTTAAAGACCCTTTCACTGCCAGAGAGGCCAGCAATGTATGTAAGCGCTGATGTGACCTGTTGGAAATCCCAGTTTCACTCATGAGATTTTTTATATATTATGTATTGGAAAAAGGAAAAAAATACAGTAAGTTGATTTTTTTTTTTAACTGCTTATAAATCATTTAGGTATGTTACATTTGAAGTAATAGCTAGCTGAATAGAAACATACTTTTACTTCACAAATAGTCTTTGTTTTTTATTGTTTGGTGACATATCCATATTTAAAATACATTCTGGTAATTTTTTGCGAAAAAATATTGGCATAACATTTTTTTATTTTTTTTGGCAAAGATTGGAAATAATTGTGATTATTTGTTAATTCTGCCTGGAAAATTGTAACTTAAAATGTCAGCTGTATTCTTTCTTAAATAAGCATGAGTTCCTTCAGAGACCCAATATTATGGTGATTATGTCCTAAATATACAGAGCTGGCCCTAGGGTTTGTAGGGCCCAAAGCGGGTTCTCCCCCCTCCCTCCCCCCGTCCCCCGTAAAAAAGTTAAGGGGACTTACATTGACCAGCAGCCTTCCTCTGGCAGCGACATACGTCACGGCGTGGCATCATTTGATGATGTCACCATGGCAACGTGACACTACAGGAGACAGCCCGCAACAGAAAAGGTAAGACCTCTCTCGCAAAGGAAAGAACATACACTCCCACACACCCCCATCTACCTCTCTCTGCTGGTTTCTGGCCCTGAGCTCCCTCCTCTCCCTCCTCCTGTTGGCACCGGAATCCAACTTCCGGCTGGAGGGGGGAGGGGAGTGCGGCCCTCGAAGGCATGGGGCGCAAGGCAGCCGCCTCGCCCTTAGACCGGCCCCGCGTGTAATAGGAGTGCTGCCACAAACAAAATATCAATGACTATCACTATATACAGTGTATATATAGTGTAGGCTTGATAAAAGGTGACATCACAACAAGAGAGGAGTCTGATACAGTATGCACCTTTTGAACAAGTCGACTGCAAATTACAATACTCCCCCCCCTTCCTCCCCCCTCCTGACAAATGACACCTCCGGTGCCGAAAGATAGGTCATCGCCCATTCACTTGAAGTTTTCGGTATGGTGCCTTATCGAATAGCAGAACTTTGTAAATATGGTACAAACTGTGATAGTGTGGCACTAAAGAGACACCCTCAATTAAAATTAAATAGTATTTACTAAAATTATACTCTTTGTACATGACGACGAAAAATGGACAAAAAAAATGGACAAAATAAAATCATAAATAATGTCGGAGGTTGAGTGGGCGTATATGTACTCCTAATTAAGCTAATGAGTAGTGCGGCCACACGCAGCAATCAAGTATCATATTGACCATAGAGTATAAAAACTTACCAGTATCACTTGTAATCTGCCCCCGATGAAGCCACGCAGGTGAAACGTACGTCGGGCACGTCTGACGTCACGTCCTTAGTGACGCCGGCTCATCGGAGAGCCATGGGCGCTTTGGGTTAGAGTGCTTCACAGACTGCAGCCGTGGGCAGCAACAGCCCTCTAACCAATCTTGTCGTTATACCAACTGTACTGTATCAATTACAGTATATCTTCAGTAACTGGTACCAGCTATATAACAGTGCTATCTACACTGCTTTTAGTGTCAACATCAACATTGATGCTAAGTACTACTCTAGCTACTTCTGAAACTTATTGAAGTGCTACTTTTAGTACAAAACTCAACTAAACAGTTCACTCTGTTACAGTTTAGTGGTAGGAGGTCCTATCCTACTTACAATTTGGGGTTAGTACTCTGATACTATATATAAGATTATATGATATACAGATTATCTCACGGATTAAGTATAACATCCATCATTTAATTAGTGATAGGATACGAAGTGGCTATACAACTATATATCCATTTCGATGATCATATGTACCACCTATATAGATTATAAGCTTTAAGGTGCTATTTATACTATAAGTCTATGCACACTGCTCAGTAGCTTAATTAGGAGTACATATACGCCCACTCGCCCTCTGACATTTTTAATTGATTTTATTTGTTTTGTCCGTTTTTCGTCGTCATGTCCAAACAGTATTATTTTAGTAAATACTATTCAAGCATTTAATTTTAATTCAGGGTGTCTCTTTAGTGCCACACAAAGGGATCCTTTCTATCACAGTTTGTACAGTATGCCTATTTCCCTGTGAGCACCGCCTTTCCACACCGTTTGGGATTTTTCTTCAGTAGCAATTGCCCCTCTTTTCACGTTGAGCGTATCTCAGTCTACTTCATAAATATGGACCATAATCACTCAAAATAGCCATTTAAAAAAAAACAGCTATTTCTTTCATGTATGCTTCAGAATTTTCTTTAATAAGAATATCCTTTTACATTGTAGAACATAGAATATTCTGCTCTGCTGCTTTATTTCCTA
Source organism: Ascaphus truei (assembly GCA_036426205.1). Taxonomy (NCBI): domain Eukaryota; kingdom Metazoa; phylum Chordata; class Amphibia; order Anura; family Ascaphidae; genus Ascaphus; species Ascaphus truei. The sequence goes on from WSYH01000754.1 coordinate 35,243, forward strand.
ACATTAAAACATCCGTGGTCATAGAGACATGTAGTAACAACCATAGTTGAAAGAACTAAAGAGAATGATTGAGCTCTTACGAGACAAATGTGCATGTTTACAACCTAAATACGTTCAAGATGTTTCCCATTGCCTCTGTGTAACCAGCGAGCTGATAAACCTGGATGACCAGGTATGGATATTATGACATCTAAAAATGTAAAAAAAAATAAAAAACTTGTATAATTCTTCTATACCTATCAAAAATGTGTTCCTGTCTGAGTAAAGCAGTCTTTGTAATTTCATCAAGGTTGGTATTGTGCAGTATGTTCTGGTTATTTAAAATGCAGTGCAACAAAGGGCATCTGTATATCTTGAACACATTCAGTATAATGTACTGCGTAAAACTGCATCTACAGTATTTGGTAAAGTCATTGAAGTCTGTATTTTTCAGGATGTGTCGGTGACAAAAGTATTAAATAATTTAAGCAACATCAAAATGTGTTGACATGTTAAATTAGATGTGTTGCTCCTAACTGTATTGAAGAACTCTGGTAACCTGATATTTAGGCTTGTTCAGTGTTTGTCTAACTCACACTGAAGTTTTGCAATAGCGCAAATGTGTTGTATAGTCTAGAGGTTGCAATATGCAATTATTGTCAGTTTAAAAATGCTGTTGCAAAACTGGAGTACCTGTCATTTTCCCTCTAGAGAATAAATGTAATATAAACTTTGCAGCTAAGAACTGCTTAGCACTTTGATTTTGAAACCATAATACTTTTACAAATGACATGACAAAAAAATGTTCAGTATGTAAAATAGTTTTTAGTTATGATTTTTGAAGCATTTGAACTGTGGTGGAAATAGCTTAAAGCACCAATTTGCTCTGACCTTTTATTTATTTTTCTTGGACTGGAGGGGAGCTTCAATTACCTGACACCCCGGGAGGTCCCTCCGAGTTGATTCGGGTTCCCCATAATGTCTGGGAACCCCGTGGTTCCTGAGATATTACTCTGTTTCTTTTAACCACTGGGCAGGGGCACGCGGATGGGGGAGAAGGAAATGATTGCCGTGGTCAGCCTCACTTTGGCAGACGATAGAAAGCTGCAACGTCATGGAGAGAAGATATTGAGGCTTTCTGTTGGTGACAAAACCCATCCAGGAATCCACAAATACCTTGGGGTTCAGTGGGCTCCCCCAAAGGTCCGTAATCTGGGAATCGGGAAGAGAAAAAAACACGAAAAAGGGGTGTGATGTTTTAAGAAAAAGTTACCATTTTCATGATGCTTAAATGATTCCGCTTCCTATGGGATCTTTGTAGATTTATTTACAAACTGCTGACTTCATCTTAATTCTTCAAAGTACAATTGATATTTGCCCAGGACATCATTGAAAACGAGAGGTAACTCTCAATGTATTACTTCCTGGTCAAACATTTTATAAATAAATTAAATTAAATAAAACTTTGATTAAACACCCCGGCTGGTGCGAGATCTCTTTATCATATTTCTGCATCGGTCCGTAAATAGAATACACATATTTGTTTGTAAACTATACAGTATTTAACTTGGCCTCTATTCTCTTTATTTCCCTGCTGTTAAGAGGCAATCCAAGCCATTTTTTTTTTTTTGGCGTTCCTTACATTTTATTAATACAGGATTGGAGCAGGGGGCGTCCAGAGCTGAACCCTATTAATTTTAGCTCCCTGCTTCCGGAGATACTACGCTTCATTGTGGGTGCCGGTAACCACCTCACCTGTCACATTATGTCTTCTTTTCAAAGCTCCCGGGCCAATAGGAAGCCGTGATGTCATCAGGTGCGGCTTGTTATTGGCCCCATGTGAATGGGGGGCTTTAAACTGCAGAAACAGGACATACTGGCACCCCCTTCGGAGGTAAGTATTTCTGGGAGCAAGGGGTCCCTGGAGCTGCAATTAACAGTGTTCATCTCCGGAGACCCCATGCTTCAAACCTGTATTTAAAAAAATGAAAGAAAACAAACGGCTTGGATCGCTCCTTTAACTGCTGCAGGCAGACTACTAATCATCTGTAGTGATTGCTCATGATGAGTGGGTAATGTCTTGTGCCTTCAGACTCCTGCTACATTTTTCTACTTTTCACTGTATGTAATGGTACATTTTGTAAATGCCGGGTCTGCTGGGCACTGACGTCAGCTCTGCTTTTTATAGTCGCCATGAAAGAATAAAATGCGGGTTCTCTTTCTAGTGAAGCAACAATGCTAAATGCAGAGAGCCATTATTGATCAGTTCAAGTCTCTCATTTTGCTTGGAGAGGCCACGTTGCTCACTCCCTTCCCATCATTTTGGAAGTCAATAGGCTGAGTCGGTATTGCTATTATGAACCTAAAGAATAGAAATGGCATCAAAATCTAGCTTCCGGCCTACTGCAGCAGATCATGGTCTTTGGGACATGGCCCATTCATTGACCTCCTTTAGTCGGTTACATCTGTGGTGCTCAACTCCAGTCCTCCAATGGGTCAGGTTTTCAGAATGTCCCTGCTTCAGCACAGGTGGCTCAGTCAAAGGCTTTCGACTGAGCCTCCTGTGCTGAAGCTGGTATATCCTGAAAACATTAACTGTTTGGGGGACGGAGGGTGGGGGGAATTGAGGATTGGAGTTGAGCACCCCTGAGATACATAATTGTTGTTCCAGTCTCTTAATCCTGCCCTCGGGAATCATAGCAGATAGTATAATCACATCCGTGTGTGTGTCGCAATTTTGTTTTCAATGGCATTTGTACAGATATGAATTTAGTCTAAAGAGCCCTGATATGCACACATGTTGCAAACAGTAAATGTAGCCTTCATAAACAACAATACTGCAGTCACATCGGTAGCTTTTCATCTAACCATTTAGTATCGTCTGTGGTCATCTCAATGTGACAAATACATTACTGTGAGATGAATAAAACTTCCCAGCTGCTACATACGTGAATATAGCAGTTTTTATTTAGGTGCTCTAATGAAAGATAAAATATATCCAAAATATCCATCACAATAGTATTCAACTAATACAATATTTACCCACATTTCATATTAATGGTGTACAGTATTAATGAACAACGGAAAACTAACCAACAAGGTGTATTTTTTATCAAACGCTTTTAATAAAGTTAATTAACTATATTCATACCTCTGGGCATGTACACTAGCAGAGAGTATTTGTATAGTGTGTACTGTAGTAAAGCTGGGATTTTAAGTAGAGCACGGAATATGTATGTGTTTATTTCTATAGTATATATGCTTCATTTACTGTGCTACTCTACGTCCAATACAGATTTGGGTAAAACGCAAGTTTTATCTATTTATTTGATTCAATGAGCTGGCGGAAAAACTCAAAAGCTGCATCAACCCTTCTTGCAGTATTTTGCATCATTTACATATAATTATCACACACACAGTTCAGTGACACCTTGTGCACAGGCGTGCAGAACTATTTTTTGGGTGGGGGTGCTGTACATTAGAAACCAAGAAGATACACTTTCATAATGTAATAATGCAGAAACCTATGGGGGCTGTAGCACTCCCTGTGCCCCTAGTTCCAGCCCTCATGCTAGGGCAGATAATTGCCTGTGTGACAGATGCATGCAGTGGGCACTACGTGTGTTACTAAAACCATCCCTCCTGCTATGATAAATTATCCTTACTATTTTACTTTTAAAATATTAAAATATCACCCTTGAACTTTAATTGGGCATCTTAGAGAATTGTGAGTAACACCCTTTCGCACCTTCTAAAACGACCAATACTTCTATTTAATCAATGGAACTCCCTGTTTTAATGAACTCATTGGGACTATTAAGTCTGAAAAGGTTCTCTGATATACAGTAAGCACTTAGAGGGAGCATGCATTGCACTTTGTGCAATCCATATTACCTTATCGGCATTCGGTACCTAATAGCCATTTACAAAGATACTGTATGTATTAAGCAGGCTGACATTTTTCGTTTTGTGCTACTTGTTGGGTAGTTTGTACATTAAAAGAAAATGTACTTGTGCGTACATAGAGAAAATAAATCCTTTAATGGTGCACTAATAGATAATACAACTTAATGTTTAATAGGCATAACTAAAATGATTACAGGAAAGAAATATAAAGATAAAACAAGAGAGAAGTGCACACCTCATAGTATAGTACGATTTCCTTTACTTGGCACAAAGAATAAAAATGCATTTACAACATGTCTGTGCATCAAGAGCAGTGAACAGAATAGCTGATAGGGTCTCCGTAGTGCAGGAACTGTATGCAGGGATCCTCACACTCTTGCTGACGCATTCATCAGGACGGCCCGTCTGGTTGCACTCCACCAGTATCTCAATGCATGAGTGATGCGTCACCGCGTCACTGCCTTGTGATGTCACCGAGACCCAGACGTTCATCGCAAGAACGGAGCAAGGAGGACGGTCTAGGCTCCACAGGCTTCTCCTCCTGCACATGGATCCCAGCTACTCCCACAACTTGCTGACAACCAATCGAAAGCCACAAGGGTGACGGACCGGTCTGACGGACGCGTCAGCAAGACTGTGAGGATCCCTGCATACAGTTTCTGCTATTCTGTCCACTGCTCTTGATGCACATGTTGCAAGTGCATTTTTATTCTTTGTGCAATGTAAAGGGATTCCTACTATACTATGGGGTGTGAGCTTCTCTCTTGTTTTATCTTTATATAGTGCTACTGTGGAACGCCTTTATATAGTGCTACTGTGGAATACCTGGGTTACCTCCCATTTTTGAAGATAGCATCACCCTCTGGATTGGACTGTATTATTTATTTTTATTTATTTATGTATCTTATGCATGCATGTTATATGTGGTAACAATTATTATTGAATATTTGTATTTTCTGTACTTACCACATAGGTTATTGAGCGCCCTGAGCTGAGGCTTGGTTTTAAATTATTATTGGTGGATTTTGTAGTATTTGGTATTTACCTATTAGGTTTTTCCTGCTACTGCCCCATTCCTCCAACTTAAGCCTTGGAGATCAGTTTAATATTTAATGACAATATATTTATTTAATAGTCAGCAACTTAGTTTTATTGTTAGCCATTAAATATAACAAATATATAACAGTGCTCCTACATACAGTGAGTTAAAGGGATCTTCATCCCTCGTACTGTATACCAGACTGAGAGCGGTTTTGTGTAGATAATAGCAACTGCAAATGATGTATACTGGTAAACCAGTAGTTAGGAAGGCTTCATTCAAAGCACAGACTCAGTGCGATACAGTGTGTCTGGCTACAAGTCTCCTTTGATACAGACTCAGTGGAAACAAATATACTGTATCAAAAGTATAGATATAATTGCATTATATGATAGAACAATATATGAGCCGGCTAGTAAAGCAGCCTTAATATTAGAGTAAGTGAAGAATCCCTCATCAATTTAAGTGAAAGGTGATCAGCTCTGATAGATTTCAGATTGTACCCTTACTGCTAGTCATAGGTTGGGCTGCTAGTTAAGGCTTGTTGTCTAGTACTCCCTGGATGTGGCGCGCGGATTTAGTGCCTATAGGCCAAAACGGTGACTCGCACGGCTAGGAGGTGTGGCCATGACATCACATCGTTAGGCCGCACTGTGATTGGCTCACAGTGTCACGTAGCACTGCAGCTGCTCGGAAATGTCTTTGTATTTACACACCGCTGCTGCGCCAACGCTGTCTGCCGTGCGCGTGTCGGCACTTGATAAACATTGCGTCGCGCGTGGCAGCGCTTACTATATTACAAGCCATGAATGCTGTAAGGTACAGCTGCAGTTGCCGGTTTTAGACCATCTGCCATGGAAAATCTGTGGCTATCTCGCACTGCAAGATTTCTGCAGCCAGACTAATGGCCCATTGGATTATTATAGCGGGGGTCCCTGCATTTGAATGAGACTCACACTGTGTAAATCGGGCTGCGAGTCCCATTCAAACACAGGGACCCCCGCTGTGTTAATCCGATGGGCCATTTCAGCCTTCTCCTGAGTTACTGTGAGATAGCCACAGATTTTCCAGGGCAACTGGGCTAAAACCGGCGGCTGCATCTGTATACTGGGTATGTTGTGTCTTCCCACCTGTGAGCTGCCTTCTAGGAGTGCAGCAATTGTAGATGCTGCAGACATAGATAAGTATGGTGTATGCCCTAAACGTAAATGCTTGTGTAACCCTGGTCTCCAGCAGCTCCTTGAGACCCCCCTCCCCTGGAGCAGCTCGAGCGCGGGTGCCGAACGACCCGACGGCTGCTTCCAAGGGTGGGGGCTGGAGCAGGGAGCAGCGCGGCTTCTCCTGCCTGCGGCCGGTTGCCGGGGACGCGATCGGGCCGTTGCTAAGGCCGCGATCGCGTCTCTGAGGTCCCGGCGGCCGCAGAGCAGGGCGCCGCCATTGCGGAGAGACTCGCGCATGCGCAGTGATCGCGCGAGGGCAGGAAGAGCCCCAGAGACAGGGCAGAGTCGCGCATGCGCAGGGCTGGTAGGGACAGCTCAGGAAGGGTTGCGGCGGCCATTAGTAGTTCGCGCATGCGCAGGAGAAGCGCGCACGCGGCCCCAACGCTATAGCAGCCTCCTGGGAACTACAACTCCCAGGAGGCATAGGGAGACAGGCACCAGGTGCCTGATAGTGGCCAATAGGGCTGGAGGAAGCTCAGCCCGGGAAAAGAGATACATTTCCCGGGCTTTGCATGAGTTAGTTAGTTGGAGCAGCGGAGCTGAAGGGGAAGGAAGGATGCAGGGAGTGAGTGCAGCTCCTGCATCCAGATAGGTACCCTCACCCTCCAGGTAGGCCCCAACTCCCCACCAGGTTAGTGGGTAACTGATAAGGGACGGCCCTAGATAGGAAGGTCACCCTTAGTGTATGTAAGGTGCAGGTTTGGCAGTGCCACAGCGGGTAGTGCTGTGCGCACTGGCAAATAGGCACAGCGTGCAAGCAGTGTGTTTGCTGCGGGTTCCAGGTTGCTGTGTTGAGTGTTGCATGTGACGCTGCCTGTACTGAGTGCAGTGTGTGTGCAGCGTGTGTTACTGTCTGCCGGCTGACTGAGAGCTGTGTGTCGGCTGCAGGCGTGTTAGTGTTAGGAGTAGCGAGTAGCTAGTATAGGGAGGATTAGGGACTTGGGTAGCTAGGGGAGTGGGGCAGGTTATTAACCCCGCAGGCCCTAGGAGTTTTCCCCAAGTCACCTCAGGTTGCGGTACATCAGCCCTAGGTTAGGGCTCCTGTCACGCTACTGCCCGTTAGGGATAGATAGGGATAGCGGCGGTTGCTGTTCCCGGAAAGCGGTTGGACCCACGTTGGGGTCCACAGAGACTGTGTTCCCGAGGGGACCGCCCTAGCGGTCCACAAGTGCAGGAGTTTGGTTGGAGGAGTCCTCGCGATTGAACCTTTGAGAAGACTGTTGCGGACCCGAGCACCGGAGTGCTCGGCAGGTATTATACCAACACATGTGCACCAACAGGCCTAGAGGTTTTAGTGACTGCGCAGTCACCCATTGACTATCTCCGTAGGAGTACGGGACAGTGGGTGTGGGGGTTTCACTGGACACTGGGTGGGATCACCTAGTGGTGGGGAAACGTCCTGCGAGACGTCACGGGTAGTGTCTCCTCGTGAGAGGGACACGGGTTATGAGGTTATGTAAATGATTATGATATTCTCTATGTTCATAGTAAAGCCTTAGTTATTATAATCACTGTGTGTGTGGTTTCTGATTGGGTTCCTATGTAGGGTCATTCTACATTTCCATAGAATCCTACATAGGTGGAGGCGCTGAACCAAGAAACGTTCCAGAGGATTCACCCCAGGCTCTCATTAGCGGAGGCTCAGACCTCCTGTGAGCCTGCAGGTATACGCACCACACCGGTAACACTACATGTTCTACTCACCCACACTACATATGAGATTGGGTGGGGTGGAATACCCGTTACATTTGGAGGCGCTGCTGAGATACACCTGGGGTGCCCTGTCCATTTTTTCTAAATTGTCCCGTTCCTATTTTTGTCGCCATGTTTGCGAAGTCCGGAGACGAGGTCCTTGCCTGGACTTGAGGCAGTATATGGAGCCTGGCCAGGTAGTGGCGGTAGGAGGCATACCCGCTCTTATACCCGCGGTTAAAGTCCGGGAGTATATGTGTAAAATTCCTGGGTGGCCGTGGGCATGTGTTTTAGAGGAGGAACAAGATCTCACGTCCACATGGAAAACCATACTTTTTGTTGTAACTCACACTGAGGATATATGCCTGGCAGAGGCACCGTCCGCACTGTTCATGCCCGGGGGCCCCTCAGAAGGGTACCCCCTAGTCTATGCCGACCCAGCAAAATGGCGTCTCCCGCCAAATCAGGAGAGCGCATGTGCTGCTGACTGCAAGCCTGCACAGAAAGATGTCGCAACATTCTGTCCGGGTTTGGCGCGAAAATCAGAGCCCCTCCCCTGTGCTGTGAGTGACTCAGTGCAGAGCGAAAAACAATTCCTTGTAAAAAGTGCCCTTCCTTTAGATTCCACCAGGGGGAGCAAGCACGGTTATCTTCAACCTTACGTGGACGCTGTGATAGACACTCTGATCTCTGAGGATGAGATGATGCATGAGGATGAGATGATGCATGAGGATGAGATAGACTGTCAGGGGATACACCCTAATGTGTATGTGCCCTGGCGAGCGCCAGGAATAGATCTCCTTATGCTACTGTGCCCCTGCTTGCAAGAAGCCTATGACGAGGGAGCCGTCATGTCCCAAGTGCCACTAGACTTCAGGATCACCGAGGTAGATGGGGAGCCGTGTACACAGTGCTTTAGCCCCACCTGTGACTGTTCTAGGGGAGCATTGGCGTGGGAGCCCAGATGTGATTGTTGTGGTGCAATTTTCTTGATGCCTATTGTACCCCAGCCGACAGAGCAAGCTAAGGAGCCAAGTGAACCCGTGGCGGAGAAGAGCGCGACTGCAGTGGAGGTACCGGAGCACGCCAGCTTCGTACCCACAACCACTGGCTGCATTTCAGGAGGATCTGGTGACTACCTTGCGGAGGATTCGATCATGATATCTTCCGGGGAAAAGGTGGAAGTCCCATCGGTGGCGATGCGCCTACCGGCGAACCACCCCAGCGGTGATGCAGAGGATACAGAGTCTGCTGTGGGTCCGTGTACCCTGGAAAAGGTGTATCCCGATGTTGCGGACCCTGCTGTGGGCCCGTGTGCCCTACAATGGTCAGTCCGACCTACTACAGAGGTACCATCGGTCCTAGAATGGGGACCAGTACCTAACGCCGACAAGGGTGAGTCGACTGCCCCAGGGGTGTCGGGGGTGAGCCTCCAGGTGACCGCGGAGCACGATGGCTCCTTAAGTCTGGTCACCAGGGCGAAGGGCTCCCCTCTGCATCGCGTCCTGGAGGAGGTGTCCTCATTAGAAGGTAGCTGTCCAGAGAAGAGAGTGGACCAGTGTCTACCGCCGATCCTTCCGGAAGATGGGAAGCCCATCGCCAGCCAGCCGAGTGGTAAGGAACCCCCTTGTTCCCCACAGACCCTGATGGAGGTGGCCGCGAAGAAGGCCAGAGCTACGGTTCCTGAGCGGAGTGTGAGCCCGTGTGCTCCGAAACAAGTGGTCCCAGGACTGGGATCCAACGCTCCCGAAGTTCGAGTCAGTGAGCGGACTGTCCCAGAAGAGTTGGGGGCAGGTCCCGATACCACCAAGGTGGGAACTGACAGCGTCCCCGAGGACCTGTTGGCCACCGTGAATCACCGCAGGGGTAAGGTGTCTACTTTTTCCCCCCTGCCAGGTGAAACCGAGACATTGTCCAGTGCTCGCTTCTCAGTGGAGGCCTCGCATAACTATGGGGACAAAGACTGTGTGGAGAGAGATTCAGGGAAAGCTGCCTCCTTTAAGCCCAAAAAGGAGCGCCCCATTCCTCAGGTAGTGGACCGCGGGAAAGGTCCTGGCCTCCTGGTCTACCGCATCCCTGCCGCGGATGACCGGGTAAAGGTCTGCTTCAGAGACACTGTGCTACTCCTTCCACCAGGGGGAGGAAGTAGCGAAGAGCCAGTAGCTGTCGCTTTAGGGTGTGCTCTCCGAGAGATTCACCCCGGGGAGGCTCACGGACGCAAAAGGTTTTAGTGACTGCGCAGTCACCCATTGACTATCTCCGTAGGAGTACGGGACAGTGGGTGTGGGGGTTTCACTGGACACTGGGTGGGATCACCTAGTGGTGGGGAAACGTCCTGCGAGACGTCACGGGTAGTGTCTCATCGTGAGAGGGACACAGGTTATGAGGTTATGTAAATGATTATGATATTCTCTATGTTCATAGTAAAGCCTTAGTTATTATAATCACTGTGTGTGTGGTTTCTGATTGGGTTCCTATTTAGGGTCATTCTACATTTCCATAGAATCCTTCATAGGTGGAGGCGCTGAACCAAGAAACGTTCCAGAGGATTCACCCCAGGCTCTCATTAGCGGAGGCTCAGACCTCCTGTGAGCCTGCAGGTATACGCACCACACTGGTAACACTACATGTTCTACTCACCCACACTACATATGAGATTGGGTGGGGTGGAATACCCGTTACACTTGTATCTATACTTTTGATACCGGCCAGTATATATTTTTTCCACTGAGTCTGTATCAAAGGAGACTTATAGCTAGACCCACTGTACCCCACTGAGTCTGTGTAAAGGTGGAGCATTGGTGCTTTGAATTAAACCTTCCTAACTAGCAGTTTACCAGTATACACCATTTCAGTTGCTATTATCTACACAACTGCTCTGAGTCTGGTACACTGTACGAGGGATGAGCACCCTTTTAACTCGCTGTATTTAGAAGCACCGTTATATGTTTGTTAGATTTTCTTGCTGTAATCATTTTATTTATGCCTATTAAATATTAAGTTTTATTACCTAGTAATATTTCATTTATTACTTTGGTAGTAGTGCACCATTAAGGGATTTCTTTTCTATACAGTATATTCACATTTTCTTTTATTCTCATAACATCCCAGGTAGCGCACACACCTTTATACCGCACATTTTGAGTTCGTGCAAGGTCTTTCTGTATCGGACTCTAGTTTGTACATTGTCTAAGAATTAACAAATAGGCATACTATCTCTCATTATATTTTTCCATACAGAGCATTAGGATAATGGTTGTGTATCAGGCCGTACAGTGTTACGAATGTCTTTTAGAAATTGAATACAAAGACCAAGACCTCTGTTGCAATTGTTACCCAGAGATGCTTATTAAATATGTAACACGATTCTCACAGGGATATTTTTAAGTACTTAATGTTCTACTTTTATTTCCTGTTAGTATGCTAAGCCTAAATGTCACTGCGTCTTGTAAAGGTTTTGTTTCTAAAAGTTGTCAAGTAGAAAACCAAGCTGTCGAGTCATGCGCAGCCGAGATTAATGTGGAGACTCCTTAGTTGCTGTTATGAATACATTTTATACTGTCGCTCTACATGCAAACACAATAATCTATTTATGGTTAAGCATCTTAACAACAGACATTTTGTTGGAACCACCCCACTGTTTGCAGTAGGGTTACCTAGCTGCTGACTTGTTTGTTTTACGTTTGTGTGTGATGTAGTAAAGCTTTACTGTGTTCCTTTCTGTGGGCTCGAGGGTCGCGGGCCGGAAGGATTAATGCTGCATGGAGCCCCCGCAGCGTGATCGCGGCAGACACTGTCCCGGGCGCCGAAGGCTTGTGCTAATTTAGAGGAGTGGTAAATAGGTTAATCTCCAGTCCCTGACATATATGCTAGCTCTAACCTTGTGCAACCCCAACACTTTAGGCCAGTGGTTTTCAAACTTTTTTTGGCTATGGAACCCCAGAATTAGATTGTGAAATTCTGGGGAACCCCAACCCTCGACGCCCCCACCCCTCACTCCCAACATCTAGTGTCTCTCCCCCCTCACACTCTCCCCCTTCGACTAAGGCCATACAGCCTTTGCCCGCGTGGAGGCGTGCAAAGGCTGTGACGTCGCAAGTGTGAAGCGGGTGCATTTTCCGTCCATGGTGGATGCGTTGTGGGTGGCGTGCCTAGGGGCGTCACGGAGCTGGTTTGGCCTCATTGGGCGAACCATTAGCGTAACTTGCCTGTTGCGCCAAGAAATCAGTTTGAACTGATTTCTTGCGCAACGCGCGCCCCCTCCTTCTTTCACCCGCGCGCGTCCGTGCTGTCGATGGGCACGATCAGTGCCTTTAGGCAATGTGATCGTGCCCCACACGGAAACCTCTGCGCGGTCTGCGGCAGTATGGACCTGCCCTTACACTTCCTCACCCCCTCATACTCTCTCCCTTACATTCCCTCTCCCTCTCTCTTCTATACACACTCTCCCTGACACTGTCCCGCAACAGTATATAGGATATACTACATTCAATACAAGGCAGCAATAATACCATGCAATAGTCACGTACCCTGAGTGGTTCCACCAAAGTACTGAGGATGCCTGTGTGTAAGCCCGGTGTCCGCACAAGCAATCCCACCCAAGTGTGAGGTAGTGCTACCCCCTTGTGATGTGTAGGTGCATGTTGGTACCTTCCTGGTCACAGGCCTGACCAGGCAATAATGAGAGGAGGATGATGGATCAGGTCCCATGCACCGGGGCCTCCAACACAACTCCCCTCACACCTAATCCAGGGCGCGGTCTGTGGTGCAATCGCCAGCCGGAGGGTTCCACCTTTCTGCTGCCACAGGCAGCTCTTGTCCAAGGCTGCAGGTCACCATGTGGACGTCCGTCCACCGGCACAGTAGTGCAGCTGTAGTGCTAATGGGGAAGGGTCCCTATCTGGGGCCTTCCCTACAGTACTGAACTATGGCTGGCTCAGGGCCTACAGAGCAAAGTCTGGGCCTAGTCCAGGAAGCTACTGCTCCCTGGACACAACCTTCCTCCTTGGCACCTCCGTCAGCACTGGCTGTATCCTTCCTGCCCCACGGAGGATCCTCTGTCTCACAATATGGCCTCTTGCGCCCTTTCTGAAAGGCATCCTGGGACTTGTAGTCTCTGTGGCTTTCAGAGCCATTTCAAGATGGCCGCTGAACCGGCTACAACTATGCATGGGCACCAGTTCCAAAATGGCCTCCACAACTATCTCCCCGATCGTGCGGAGCCCTGCCGACCAGCTGGGCAGTTGAGCAGTTCCCCCTCACCGGATGTAAGGAGCAGGACTCTGCTACATTTGATTTAAAAAACAAACCAAGAAACAACATGCGTACAGTATATAGTCCCATTTCGACAAGAGGAATTTTGAGCAAGTTAATCTTTAACCCAAGCTGCCACAAGGCTGCGATAGTAGCAAAGGGTTACATTAATATATCGAATTACACTATTCACCAACAATTTGCCATTTTTTTATGCTATTTTTGTTCTCAGAATTTAAATGGGAAATGTATTCTATGTTTTTGTTTCCATCGGTACGCCCTAGTTTTTTTTTCTGTATAATTATTAACAGTGTATCATTTTATTTCTATCGACGAATAGAAGAACAAAACTTAAAGTAAAATGCTGGGTACTTTTTATAGGAATACTTGAACTTTCAGTGTTCTCAAACGTTTGAAGCAGAATGTGCCTTTAAAAATCTCACTAAAGAACCAAACCGAACTACGACTAACATCACTAATAGGATTTAAATAAAGACATAGGTTCATAATTGGGCATTCCCACCCAAAATCAACTTAAGAAAATCATATGAAAAAGTGGACAAACAAGAATTAGCCTAATAAAAAAAAAATATACAAATCTACTGTTTCATATGTGGTTTTAGTTTTGAGGATTGCCATTGTAGCAGGAAAATGATGGGGGACTTTCACAGGATATCATACCAGCATTAACTACTATTCCATTCAGTGACTGTCCATGCTGAGCGACATCTTTCATTTCTTACTTTTACATAGTTATGTAGCACTGCTCCTGTGCCGGTCCCTCCTGTGACAGTCCTCTGAAGATACCCCTACCCAATAGACTGTAGACTCAGGCAGGGCTATATAAAATGGGATCCTTTATTGGTGCAGCCACTGCAGTTCTTGTTACAGGGGATTCATGATGTTAAAAGCAGGATCCAGGTCTTTGGATGGCCCTAGGCCACACTGGTAGGCAGGAGGCGTAACTCTTCCCCAGCCCATAACTGGGCTGGAGGCATACGTCTCTTTACCCTCTGAAGGGTGAACCTGGATTGACTAACTTTACATGCTTCCTTCCTAAGGCATAGATGGGAAGGGCACTAGGTCTGCACCATTATTGGCTGTACGCAGACCCAGTTCCACCTCCACACCCAGTCACTCAGAAAGGCTGCTGGAGGAGGGAAAAACCCATGATGACATACTCCTGTAGCCTGCATCTATCAGGGCTTACATAACAGGGGGGTAGTAGAATAGCCAAACCTACCATGGCTACAGTTACATACTTTAATACAGCGGTGCGCAAACTGGGGGGCGCGGGATTTTTCTGGGGGGAGCGCGGGGGACCGCGCAAAGTCTCTGCAACCTCAACTTACCGGGATTCAGGCGGCTTCTGGTCATGTCGCCATGACAACACGGTGTCAAATGACCCCGTGGGGTCATGTGACGTGACGCGTTATCATGGAAATGCACGTCAAATGATGCTGCGGGATCACGTGGCGTCATGTGACCCTCTGCGTCATTTGACGCCAGCTCACTGCGGAGGGGGCGCAAGCTCTAGAGCCGGCACACAGGGGAGCACAACAAAAAAAACTTTGCGCTTCCCTGCTGTAATAGATGATGTTGAAACAAGACATACAGGGGCTTATGCAGAGAGGTACTTACAGGAAAGGATTAAATCCGCCACAGGATTGGCAATTAATTTTTTCCTATGCAGGCTACTCCGGTAGCGCGGTGTGCATGAAATTGCTAATTAGGCGAGTTTCACTTGGCGTGAAACTCGCCATTTAGTGGCGCGCTGTATTTGCCCACAATAAAGCCAACTTTTGTTGGCGGGCAAAATTTCCCCTGAACGCGCCATTTAGTAGCTCCGATTGGCGCGTACATGCGCATCGGAGCTACTGGAATCGTGCGTGTTTCAGCATTGGCGAAATCACGCTTCTCGCCACACATCTGGCGAATTTGAATTGGCCCACCATGTTCTCGCCAGGACAAGCTTTTCGCCTGCGTATTTTCGCCAAAAGATGGCGCTATTTCCAGTCTCTATCCTCTCTGCATAAGCCTGTTAGTATGTCCATCGAGTTCAACCTATGTTAAAATTAGATGACAGATACTTATCCTATATTTTTATCTACAGTACATACAGTATATTGATCAAGAGAAATGTAAACAAAAAACTCAGTGAAAAATTATCCAATGATGTCTCAAGGGGAAAGAAAATTAATTCCTTCCTGACTCCAATAATGGCTATCAGAAGTCTTCCTGGATCAACATTCTTCCCATATTTACTTTATTTGGTATATTTGGGATGGATCAGGTCAGAACAGACATTCCTCTTCCCCCTACTTTTCCTTCTAATTGTTACCCAGCTTTCCACCTCTTCCTGGTCCTCATCACAGATCCACCATTCTGCGCCCCTAGTCCCAGCCAGGGCCACCTCAGTGAGCAATAAGCACATTTCAAGATTGTCAATGTCCCTCAATGTTGCAAGTTGCCTTTTCAGATCAGAAATGTGAGACTTCAAAGAGACCACCCGCTCACACTTCCCACAGTGTTATGCTCCACGGAACAGCACATACATGTGGCAAGATGTGCATTGTGTGGCAGTCTCAATCCGGTTCATTGTTTCAACTATGGAGTGTTAAGTGATAGCACTTTATTGTATTTCCATATACTTTGTTTCACACCTTCTTTGTTGCCACTCCTGATTATAACCCCACACTTAATCCAAACTGCACTGGAACCGCACTGCAATTCAGTCACACAGCTAAATGCCCGCACGCTCAAGGATTAGTTACAAGGATCTGTTTAAAGAACAAACACACCAATCGGGTATGGTCAATAAGCAATTCACTAACACCCACCCACGGCAATCTCTCAAACTAGGCATTAAAAATTTGGTACAAACTCTCAATTCACACACAATAAAAATAAACCCACTGTACACTCTCCAAGCTCACACACCAACGCTAGTAATAAATACTGCACGCCACGTTCACTTCTGGTTAGAACTCCACACTAATTCCAAACTGCACTTGAACCACACTACAATTCTGTCACACAGCTCCGTGCTCGCAGGCCACTTTAAGGTAAGAGATCTCTTCTTGACCTTTCCAATACTAATCTTATTTTTAAAATGTTATTCTCTGTTCAGTCTAAATGTTGGCAGACGCTAAAGATGAAGAAAATTATGATTTTTTTAAAGAGCCAAGACATTGGGCTTACTCTATATCTGTTGAAGCCAGTGATCAGATAATTTTTAGACATTGTTCTCAATTGACTTCAATGGGGTATTTTGACTGAAAACAGCCCGATCGGCCACTTTAGCTGATGTAGAATCAGCCCCTATATGCATTAAACTCATACAGTAGCTTACGAGTCATCAAAACGCGATCTGCTCTACTACACCCGAATTGGTGATATCTGCCATTGGCTTTTATGGCAGGTATCACCGATTCAGCCACAATAGCTTGGATCGCCTGCTGAGGCTCCCGGACATAAAGGTTTCTGGAAGGGATTACTGCTTTAATGCCAGATCTGAGTGACCTCACCTGCATCAGCGCTTAGAGAATCCTGGCGAACGGTTCCTCGAGGCTTTTCCAGAATTCCAATCTTGTATTATCTGAACTATTCTTCATTTCTCCCTCGCAAGTGAGGGCAGTAACTTCAACAAAATCTTACTTTTGATTCTATACTATCAAGTTGTTCTATCCCAGGCCGGAGGTTTTTTTTTTCAGAGATATCATATCTGTTGTAGAAGGGAAGCAGGAGATCGGAAGAAATGTGGAGGGATCCCTTTTCAAAATGTAAGGGAAACTATTTAGATTTTTCGTTTCTGCAGCTACAAAGGGTGTATGTAGCAACTCCCAATGATGTTGTACGTTTCATCATCTGCCCAATTTTTTTTACAAGGTTAAGAAAAAATGTCCTTTGCGCTGTTTGGATTGAGACTCAGTGGAGAGATTTTTAAACCTATTTTCCAAAGTTGTACCTTTAAATTGCTGCTAATCAAAAAGGAGTGATGAGCCTGCTATACAGTACACATTGGGGCTGGTGAGTGGGCCTGCAGCTGTGGCAAAAGATAACAATAATCATTTAGCAATTTATAGTTGAGCCACTTTACAATATGTTACACATTTCGATTATGACACACTTATAAATGTTGCTCTTGTTATCAGCTGCAGCAGATAAAATGAGTTGCTGGCAGATTACATTTGGATGAAAGCTGAAGAAAGCCGCCGTGGGGCAAAAAAACCCTCCCAGACAATTACAATGATTCAGCAGCAGTCCTAGCGCAAAATGCAACAATCTCTACATCCAATTCCTAACCTCCAATTTATAATCCTAGCAGGGAATTTATCAAACATTTCCGTGAGTGTTTTGGCAATGCAGCGTACATACTTTTTAGTATGTTTACCTGGCACTTGTGAGTATTACGATAGCTCAATGAGTACAGCCAAAATTTAATTATATACTGTATCCCAGAGCAACACCAGCACAATGCAACAGCCTGACCCACAGTGCTGGAACAAAAGCTTGCAATCCATTAACATTATTTACAAAAATGGAATTATCCATAGAGAGGAGACTTTCTGGCTGCTTCCTTTCTCTCAAAAATTAGTTTAGCATAAACAATGGTGAATCCCAAATTGGTACATTGTTCTTGAGGAACAATATCACTATTCTCTGATCTTGGGTCAAGTACGCACATGGTAAACCATTGCTCAAATATAAAGGTTAATAAACACACAGAATCCCAGCAAGCTCAAGAAACCCCAAAACATACCACATAAATGTGTGTGTGTGTGTGTGTGTGTGTGTGGTGTGTGTGTGGGTGTGTGTGTGTGTGTGTGTGTGTGTGTGTGTGTGTGTGTGTGTGTGTGTGTGTGTCTCAAAAGGAGTGCTACTGAGCATGGCCAATTATATACAACAAAAGACAGAAAAGCCCAAAGCTACATTCAGTATGACAAAACTACACTGTGAAATACCCATATACTCTCTTGAAAAAGGGTCTTTTAGTTAAACCCTTTGACCAAAGTGTTATAAGCCTGCAAGCCACATGAAGGCATGAGCAAATTTTCAGGTCCTAACACTACCTGATTAAAATTCTGATTTACCTCTATATTTGGATGGAGAACACATCACATTAGAAAGTATGCATTGTTGTATTTTCTAAGATATTTGTTGTTTTGCTGTTCCAATTTGATATGTAAAAAATTAAAAATGTCAAAGGTGCTTCTGCATCATCCTTTGCCGCCGCTAACAGGGTTATATAAACGGTGATAAGCACACATAAGCCCAGTAAGCTCAAGAAACCCCAAAACATACCACATAATATATAACAAATGAATACAACAACAAAAAAGACAGAAAAGCCCAAAGCTACATCCAATTACAAAAATACACAGTGAAATACCAATATATTCTCTTGAAAAAGGTCATTTAGTTAAACCCTTTGGCCAAAGCGTTATAAGCCTGCAAGCCACATGAAGACATGACCAAGTTTGCAGGTCGTAACACTTCCTGATTAAAATTCTAATTTACCTCTATATTAGGAGAGAGAATGATCACATTGGATCTGTCCAAACCCAACAACACGAAAAAGACCTGCTAACTTGGAAAGTGGGGAGGGGTGAGCTTGGGGGGGGGATGGGGCCAATAACCACCAAACAGCTGAGACTTGGAACGTCAGCAGGTCTTTTTCATGTTGCTGGGTTTGGACAGATCCAATGTGATCATTCTCCCTCCTAATATAGAGGTAAATGGGAATTTTAATCAGGTAGTGTTAGGACCTGCAAATTTGGTCATGTCTTGATGTGGCTTCCAGGCTTATAACGCTTTGGCTAAAGGGTTTACCTAAATGACCCTTTTTCAAGAGAATATATGGGTATTTCGCTGTGTATTTTTGTCAAATTGGATATAGCTGTGGGCTTTTCTTTCAAATATGAAGGTGCCTGTTCTTGGAGATCTTCTGGAAATATCTTTCCCTCTCTGTTTCTGCTGCTGCAACCCCCTGCCTCCACAGATCTGCTTCCACTTTTCAAGATTGTAGATGTGTAAAATATTGCTGACTCATTAAAACTATTTACTTTTTTGGAAGGGGAATTAAAAAAATAAAGATAGATAGATTAATAATAATTATATAACTTTGATTTCTTGTAACATTAAACCAGCAGTGCCCCTACTTGTTTGTATTTATTTTTTCTTCCCCTTGGTGTTTTGGGTGGCAGATTTTATATGCACCACCTTAGATTGCACGAGCGTTAATAGTCCCAAATGTGAAAGATCAACAGTGTTTATATTGTCAAATCGCCATACAGCCCAGTGTCATTACATTAAATAACTTCTCTTTTAACTACACTAGCTAGAGCAGTGGTGCTCAAACTCAATCCTGAAAGGCCACCAGTAGGCCAGGTTTTAACGATAGCCCATCTTCAGCACAAGTGACACAATCAGTGTGAAACCTAACCTGTTGGTGGCCCTTGAAGATGGTGTTTGAGCACCACTCTTGTAGATTGCCCAAGGATACAAGTGGTACTATGCCAGCTAAAGAATCTTCAATATGGCCCTGTTTAGTTTCTAACAAAGAAGGAGAGTACACACCCTCATTACATTAAAATAATGAAAGGGAAATTAAACAGTGAAGTGTAAGAGACATAACCAACAACTAGCATTTGATCAGTTACAAAGACTAGTGTCACGGTGGACTCCTGGATTGAGAAGGACCTCGTGGCAAGAACAGCGGGACCAGGCAAAAATTGTTGCGGTCACGGGCTGAGGTCGGAGGCAGGCAGCAAGCAGGAATGTCAGGGTCACACGCAGGGTTCGGCAACAGGAAGGCAGGAGCAGGACAAGGGAGCAGGAACTGGGCAGGGGAGCAGGTACTGAGACTAGGGAGCAGGGACAGGTCTAGGACTTGCTAGCAGGAAACAGGACTGGGGCAATCTAGTTAAATAGCAAGGGCCTTTAATATAAACAGGACTCAAATACAGAACAGGACTGGTACAGGAACAGATCAGAGGCAGAAACATGGGCATAGGAGTCTGACACAAAACAAAGGCAAGGGAGGAACAGGAACTATACGGGCAGAGGACAAGAGCAACAAGAGGAGACAGACAGAAAGACACAGGAACCCAGAGCAGACAGAAACCAGCAGCACACACGGTGGACAGAGAAAGAACTATGGCTTGGAGCAGGATGTCTGGGAGACCCTGACAACTAGTTAATAGATCTGTAGCTGAGTTTTGAACGAATAGCCAAATAAATGTGACAGGCAGCATCCAAAAATTGCCATTAAATGGAACATGTGATGCTTTATAATCTATAAGGCTCTTTATTGACATTGTTTAATTATTTATATGTTGGACTTTGTACAGTGGATATATAGAGTGACAGTGCAATTAATATACAATTAAGACAAGCATTCCATCATGAATAATTTCACGCTTTCATGCATGAATTGGTGTAACGGTTCAGTTCATTTTCGAAATGTTCTTATTTAACAGTAAATCATTTCACAAAGAAGAGTGTCAAGGAAATGTGCTAACAAAGTGTGAGAACTTAATACACCAAAATATTAATTTCGTCACTCTGAAAGATCCAAGAATATTTACGTATAGTTACAGTAAAATGAGCAGTCATCTGTCTATTCAGATTTTTTGCTTTGTGCTCTATTCTAGTTCATAAAAGGCAGATTTGAGCATTTGACAAAATTAACATTATTGTTACAGTAGCTCGCATGCATGTGTGGCATCTGATGAAATCAAAAAGGTATTAAATCTTGCTACTATTGCCTGGTTTATTCATCTGAGTACGATCCAGAATGGAACTGTATTATCACCAATATCATCTACCCCATATACCTAAATCTGTGATCATAACGTCTCTTAAATGAATATATTATTATTATTATTATTATTATTATTATTATTGTTGTTGTTACTGCTGGAACTCTGGGATCACAATACTTAGTTCATATTTTCTTACTGTGTTTATTTCAAGCACAAAAAAAACAATAGGGGAGCACACAATGAACAATAGAAAATAGACAAAATTATGTTTGCACACATTAAATGGAGACTGAAATTCTCCCAGCTGTGTTAGATACCCAGAGTAGAGCTCAAGGGGAATTCCCCAGTCAAAGCACTTACAATGGTACAGATAGTACTGGATAATGGTTAAGTGAGGATAGATATAAAATTAGTATATTACTCACACGGCTCTGAGTGAGTAGCAATCCTAGAATGGGTCTCTTGTCCGTGGGCTTCTAACTAGAATGCCTATATTCTGGCCCTGATTCCCCCTCAGTGGCCACGTCTAGGGATGGTGGTCTTCACCTCGGTGTAGGTATGTGCAGAGAAAAATCCAACTCAGTGCAAATGAATGAATTTATTACATAAAAAGGTAACTCCACACTTACATATTAGCAGTGTTCGACAAACCTATACATTTGCTCGCCCCGGGCGAGTGGATTTAACATCGTGGCGAGCTCCTATTGGCCCAAGCAGCACACGTTTGGTACTAGGTGGCGAGTAGATTTTTTTGTTCGGCGAGTAGATTTTTTGGTGATTTGTCGACCACTGCATATTAGTATGCCCGCATCGGCACCTGCAGGGTCTATTTGTAGCATGTGACTCAAGATTAGTCCCCACTTCCGCGTCCAGATCCTGGGGTTGTGACCTCAGCTCCAGCAAGTCCCCTATGGTGGCCGTCTGCAGTCAAATTCAGACCAACGCGTTTTGCCTTGTAACCAGGCTTCGTCAGGCTCAATGATGGTCCTCCGCTGGGTGCTTCATCTTTACAGAATCTCTGCTTAGTCCGTAATTAGCCTCACTTGTGCTTGGTGACGTGCCGAGTGTCCATTGGTCAAGCTCCCCCCGCAAATCAACCAGTGTAAACCGCGTACGATCGTTGCATCCTGGCATAGCAAAGAGGTTGTGGTTAGGGCACATATCCCTGTTCATAAGCCCCTGCCACACTCGCCCCCCAAAGGAAGGGGAGTATGAACAGGGATATGTGCCCGAACCAATAATGTATGTTTACTAATATTAGTTATAAAGAAAAAAAATGCACATAATTCTGTTTTAATTGACATCAGTCAGGTATTCAACATGATGCAATGTGTCAAAATAAATTTCAAACAACAAATCATGCATGTTTTGTATGAAGTCAGAACAACCTCCATACAGTACATACAACGCACACTTTATGAAGGTTTGTACTACTGGTAAACACTACAATTTTGATGCACAAAAATATTTCAAATGTTATTTTAGCACATTCATCGGCCCCTTCTGTCTGAGCGAAACACTTTGGGGAGGGGGCGTTTAGCAAAGTTTCCCAGCTTAAAAACTCAGGCCAAAAAAACTACACCAGATTTATTTAAGACATTTTTTTCCTTTGAAACCAGAGCGAAATTCTTCTTTGATAAACCTGGTGCAGTGTTTTATGCCCACATTTGACTTTGCGAAATGCCATTGAAATATTAAGGAGAAAGCGGTTTATTTGGTTTATTGCGACCTTTAACTCAGCCTCTTTGTAGTGTTCCTATACTCGGATAACAAAAGTAACCGCTGATTCCCACTCATATCTGTTCACATTACCACAATTCATTACAGTCTTTTTATTTATTTTTTTTGCTGAGGGATTTTTCTACATAAGTTGGTTTTAACGGCTCATTGATATTTTGCGGGGCTGTAAATGTAAATGAGAATTCAAATTTCCATTTTATCTTAAAATTACGTATTCAGCTTGCTGTTTGCTAAACTCCAATAATTTAATAATTCCAAAATGGAGCAGTCATTTTTACCACCCTGCTCTGTGGTCATTCGTGTTTTTTGGTTTGGTTAATAATCTTCCTCAGGGGTGTTTCTCATTACAAATCACTTCCATGGAGTGTACTGTGAAGATATCACTATGATCACACAGCTCATTTCATCAGAATATCTATATACCTGCATAATACATATTATTATAGGGCCTTGATATACAGTAAAGGGCAGTCCCACTAAGGACAGTGAATAGTGTTGCCAGGCTCCAGTATTGAACTGGACTGTCCTGTATTTGAACACTATGTCCAGTAAAAAAAAACGAGAGGAAATACTAGACATGTATGTGTCTAGTATTACCCCTCTGGACATACAGTTGTGACCAGACCAGCTTGGAGGGCTGTAGGATTTCCCCAAGAAGGACTGTTGCTAAAGGGCTAGGCAGCTTCCTCCATCCTGATTGGCTGCATTACCAAGCAGCAACCAATCAGAAGGTGGTGTCAGGAGCCTGGGGGTGGGGCCAAGGAGAGCAGGCAACAGCATGGAGCAGAGGGTGTGCCTTTTTCTGTGTGTGGTGTGTGTGTGTGTGTGTGGTGTGTGTGTGTGTGTGTGTGTGTGTGTGTGTGGTGTGTGTGTGTGTGTGTGTGTGTGTGTGTGTGTGTGTGTGTGTGTGTGTGTAGCGCGTCACACCTTTGTGACCAGTATTCTTGGAAAAGCCACCTAGCAACCGTAATAGTGGAATATTTAATAGGTTTAGTGCAGCTGATTGGCACCTTTTTAAATTAAAAAAAATTTGGAACAAGTATAACTATTTTAAATCAATGTTTACACTTTAAACATTGACTTCTCCACGTTAACAAATGATTTGGAGAGGTGGTGGGTTTCCAAAATTCCCCAGTCTTCATCAACTATCTTGTTGCGATAAGACTTTGTCAGTCCTCATTACTAAATTATTTTAGTTTTATCAGTTATTTGAAGTATTTAAGTCATCATTACTAAAAAAGATAACCGTAAGTAGCTGATATGATTGGATCAAAGCTGACCCAGAGAAAATGGAACCCTATTTTGAACCGGATTCCAATTCTAAGATTGTTACTTTTAATGGCGATTTTTAATCATTCTTGGGAGGCTGATGACGTTGATAATCCATTATATATCAGGGGGGAAAACATGTGACCTGCTATGTGGGACTGCCCCTTTAAGTTTCTTAAAAAGCAACACGTGGGCCCAGATCCACAAAGGTCTGTTAATTCTGTGCTATTAAAGGGACGTTATCAAAATCATTAACGGGTGTTAACTTCTCTAAGGTTAACGCATATCCACAAAACTAGTATGCAAAAGCAACAGCTGTCATGTATCTCATTAACATACAGTAGGCTGAATGCCATGTTAAGTAGGCACTGCCTCATGTTAGCTTCAAATAACATGACCCGCAATAGTCTCTCTTACGAGAGGTGACGATTCTCCCATCCAGACCCTAACACAGCGGTGCGCAATCGCGCAACCCCTGCTGCTTCCCTCCCTGCTCGCGCCCCCCCTCCCTTACCTCCTCTCCGACTCCCGGCGTCAAATAACGTTGCGGGGTCACGTGACTTCACGTTGCCATGCCAAAGTGACGTCACATGACCCTGCGGCGTCATTTGCTGCCGCGTTGCTATGGTGATGCGTCGCCGAAGAGCAGGTAAGTTAGTTGCAGAGGCCTCCTGCGATCCCCCGGCATTCATTTAAATGCCTTGGGGGAAGAGCGCGGGACCCCTGCAACCCCCCGCACCCCTCCTGAATAATTTTGCGCCCCCAGTTTGCGCACCGCTGCCCTAAGATATGTAGAGAGAGACTCATTTTTTACAACACAGAGAGATACCTGTGTACAAACGCAGACACCTGAGATACCTGGGAAATATGCTAATTTGCTATTCACCGTATAGTATGGGCATATTTACCAGGTATCTCAGACATGTTCCTCGTTAAATCCCTGAGTTAACTATAACGGAGCTTGGTGTGTATGCGTTGTTGGGGGAACACGTCTTTTGCATAACCTTTGCCCTAATGTCGTTATACTTAATGCACAAAAACAGCACTTAACACTGCTTTAGTGAGTTTGGAAGATGCAGCGTTATCCCGAAAAAAAACCATAGTCTTAACCTTGCGCCAATGAGCTGAGTTACGGTTGTTACTGTTCTTAGGGTAACCTTCGTGAATAAGGCATTAACTCAGGCAAAATAATGTCCATTTCTGGTTTACGTAACATCCCATTATTTGCCCTGATTTAATAGAGCTTAGTGAATGTGAACCTAAGTGCAGTAAGGAATGGGAACACTCTTTGTCATGATCAGAAATGTACTAATACAGTACAACCCGCAAAATTAAAGTAGTAAAGACTCCTCTGAGAGTTACTCTAGTAATTGTGTGTTGGGTAATACTCTAGTAATGTAATATCTTTACAGGAGGAAATAGTGAACCATCCTCTATAACAGGTCTGCACAACTCCAGTCCTCGAGGGCCGCAAACAGGACAGGTTTTCAAGATATCCCTACTTCAGCACAGCTGTCTCAATTAGTGGCTCAGTCAGAC
The DNA here is from genome assembly GCA_036426205.1 of Ascaphus truei. Taxonomy (NCBI): domain Eukaryota; kingdom Metazoa; phylum Chordata; class Amphibia; order Anura; family Ascaphidae; genus Ascaphus; species Ascaphus truei. Next base: position 60,646 of record WSYH01000754.1, read on the forward strand.
TGAGCCACTAATTGAGCCAACTGTGCTGAAGTAGGGATATCCAGAAAACCTGGCCCGTTTGCGGCCCTCGAGGACAGGAGTTGTGCTGACCTGCTCTATAAGAACAGATAAGAAGGATTAAGAAGGAGACGCTGATCACGGAGACTGTATTATTATAATCAAGTGAAGACCCTCTCTTGGTCTGATAGATTTATGTTCTCTCTAACCCACAAAAGATACATCGGTGGTATAATGTCATTAACGATGCATCCGTTTCCGTTAACTGTGCATTTCCCCCACTTCTCATCATATTAAACAGGGGCCATAGCATTTGATACCCAAATTTTGTTTCTGTGTACTTTTTTTTTTTAGCAGATGTGAATATCCGATTGCTACATTTTGTGACCAAACATTTTAATCACAAGTAAGATTTGTCTACCTAATGCAGAATACGATTTCTCTTCATAATTGTAAGTGTTTCCATTAGTGCCACTTGCTCGTTTAAATGTAAATGTTAAAAGCTGCAATGCTTTTGAATAACAATGTACATTTATATTGGTGTAGAATAATTACATTCAATGAAAAATTCAAGGAGGCAATGCTTTGTATTCTGCCCCCAGCTCAAATCAGAATGCAATACAAATACAATCCACACTCCTCTTGGGTTCAAGTTATTAGATAGTCAATGTCACAAAGGTAAGCATGCAATTAAATTTGATTGACAGTGGTCCAAGAAATGATAGTGATCACTGGCATACCCAGAATCATTAAGGTAATAGCTCACATATTGACCCTGATTCTGAGAGTGAAAACTAGGGTTCAGATACTGTGTTATTAACACTTCAAAGTGCTAAATCTCTGTTAGCTACAGTGTTGGCTTGGTTGAGAGGATGACGTTTTCTCATTGCCTGGATGTAGTAAAACTGAAGATTCCCATCAGACAGTACAATACCGCAATTATCAGACCAATAATTACAAAGACTATATTTGCTTATTGCTTTGTGCACGTGGAGTGTTATATTTTATTTATTTGTTAATATTGTCCCCTTCCCTGGCTTGTTACAATTTGAACCTGACTGCTTTTGACATAAACATAATCGACTCCAATATGGAATTTATTGGGAAACAAAATCCAAGAATATCTTAACAATATGTTGTTAGACGTTTTATGTGCCTAAGTGAAAAGGAACACCTTCTGTTTGTGGCTATGTGCCCTCCATATATTGTAATTGTTTCAATGACAATTCAAGCCAATAAAACATGTATGATCATTTGAATGGTACTAAAATTACAGTATCATGCTTCTTAATAGTTGAGTATTTTGCATAGTATTTGCATCTTTTACCTTTTGTCCATAGTGTAAAATAAGCAATAAGAATTGTATCATTATATATTTAACAATGTGACACCATAGCGTGTGTGTGTGTATGTATATATACAGTATATATATTGCAATAAAGAAAGAAAGAAAGCCCACATCAAGCACTCTGATAGATCCACAAAGTAACACAAGTTTATTATACTAATTAAGCATAGAATTAAATTAAAAAAGACAGATTAAAATCAGGCAGGGATCTACAGAAAACCTTGCAATATAGCACACAGATGTCCTCAAGACTGTGAGAGATGTGAGAGAGAGAGAGAGAGATGTGAGAGAGAGAGAGAGAGAGAGAGAGAGAGAGAGAGAGAGAGAGCGATCGAGAGTGTTGTGTGTTGTGTGTGTTGTGTGTGGTGTGTTGTGGTGGTGTGTGTGTGTGTGTGTGTGTGTGTGTGTGTGTGTGTGTGTGTGCTAAGGCCTGGGTCATAGTAAATTGAAGCTCGCTGAGGCGCGCTCCTGCTCTGCCTCGTCTGCTGAAAATGGTGCTTTTTTCTGTCCTTGCAGGCGAGGCAGTGAGCGTGCTCTGGGGGCGGGGCGGAGGCGGAGCGGAGGTGTGTCAGGAGGCGGAGCGGGAGGCGGGGCTAGTCCTCCGCTCCCATTGGATGGGAGCGGTCACGTGACCGCTCCTCCGCTTCCCCGAGCGGCAAATTTTAAACTTGCCTGTCTCGGCAAAGTTTCAGAGCCTCCGCACGCATCAGCACGCATGCGGAAGGGGAAACTATAGCCGCGCTGATGACAGATGCAGGGGTTTGTGCATCTGGTCAGCGCGGCTCAGCCCTCCTCAGCGAGCTTGAATTTACTATGTCCCAGGCCTTACATACACACACAGACACGCATACATTTCTCACATTCAGGGACTATTTAACACCTCAAGTCATAAATCGCACACTACACAGGGGGGAGGGATGAGCTCTAGTCACATTCCAAGATGCACTGTTTTTAAGTAAACCCCTTGCCTGCTTTATTCAATGTAACACTGCCTGAAGAAGAGATCAGTGTATCTTGAAAGCTCACACAAATAAAAGCATTGTTAGCCACAGAACGGTGTCGTCTATTCATTTTTGATTATTAAAACTCGGCTAACACGGTACTGATACCTCTACATATATAGGCAATTGATTAAAAAACAAGGTCCGAAAAAAGGATAAAGACAAGGCAGGACAAACACAAGATAATAAATAGCAAAGTACACAAATGGAGAGGGTATATATATATATATATATATATATATATATATATATACCAATTGAGTGTCCGATGAACAAACTGATGAGGAGGATTAGGAGTAGAGTTTTTAAAAGTCCCTAATGCCTGTAGCCACGTGATATCGGGGACTAATTGAGGCTGGAATAATGACGTATGGTGCCGCCAATAGTGATAAATAATCTTGGTTGAAGATTAAACAATTCTGTTATGTTGCAAAATGTAGCCAGATCATACTCATCAGTAACAAGATGAAACTACTGAAGGCTGGGACCAAGCAATAGCAGGGAATGGAGACATAGGAACGATCTCACCAGTAGTATGTAAAATAGATGATCCCAAAAGGTGCATGCATCACTCCGTCAGCAGTGCCCCTCCGATATGCTGCTCGGCGGCAATATTATGCTGATCCGGATACCCACAATCATAATCCCTTTCCCCCAACCACCCCCGCAGCCAGCCTGACTGGTAAAGCTGGAAGCCTGTGCGATGTAACACTCCAACCTGTAGATCTTGACTCCCACAGAAGGGCTCCAAATATCAGCAACAAAACAAATCAAGCTACACGCTTCAATAGACTATGTTGGCATAACCCCTCAGGAACTCCTCACTCACTGATCAGCAGACACAATGACGTAACCAACGCATTTCGTCTGCTGCTGCACCGACTCATCAAGGGTCTCATATATATATATATATATATATAGGAAATATTATATGTGTAAGTATATATATATATATATATATATATATATATATATATATATGCATGTCATCATCATCATCAGTTGTCGATTCACTGCTGGATGAAAGCCTCCCCAATGATCTCCCTTGCCCTGCGGTTGCAAGTCTCTCTTCTTCACGTTGCTCCAAGAAATGTTCTAATTTTATCTTCCCATCTTCCTTTTGGTCGTCGTCTTGGTCTTTTAATTTCCCTTGCAATCCAATCGAGTACCATCTTTGTCCAACGGTGGTAATTTATTTCCTTATGTCTGGCCCATTACCATTTTATTCATTGTGTCACAAACTTTTTTTGTTTGATTTTCTATCCATTCATTATTTTTCCTGTCTGTTTAGGTAATGCCCAGCATCCATCTCTCCATACTTTTCTGAGTTCTATACAGGTATTTACATACATTTCTTTCTTGTTTGGGGTCCAGTCAGAAGAGAAATCACCTCCACACTTGCCTCTTTATGTGCCCTCTCAGTTTTGCATTTGTTTCCAGGTTTACTCTGCCCTCTATGCCTACATTGCTAATGCAGATTTTTGGCATTTGATTGTAGACGTGGTTGCTACAATAGCTGGATAATACTATTGCTTCTTTCTTACATTTCTGGCATATACAATAAGTCCCCGAACTACTAATTGACTGAAGTTTGAAGCCGGGAAACCTGATACAAATCCCTGTGTGCGCTCCTTGTGATCTTACAAGTCATTTTATCTCCTTGTGCTGCAGACACCAACACTTAGATTGTACGGTCGATCACATACTTTATAGGTTCTCTTGCATGTAAAATAGGATTAGTGAAATAAAGTCATGTCCTCTGTCTCTGACATTGTTTCTGCCCAGTAAATATAATATCCTTCAATCCTTCATTTGAAACAGGGGTTTGTGTACAAAGGATCATACATTTAATTGTTGGTGTAAAATTGATGCAGAGAAATCACAAATTATATTGCACTTGTATGCGTCTGTCAGTGGTTTTCAACCTTTTTATTTTTGCTTAAGGAACCCCAGAATTCGATTGTAAAATTCTGGGGAACCCCAAACCTCACCTCAACCCCTACCACCCTCACCTCCGTGTTTCTCCCCCTCACACTCTGTCCCCTACGCTCCCTCTCCTTCTCTTCTATACACACACTCTTCCCTTCCCTACACACACACACACACACACACACACACACACACACACACACACTCTGTCTGTGTGTGTGTGTATGAGTGCGTGAGTGCCTGCCTGTGTGTGTGTGTGTGTGTGTGTGTGTGTGTGTGTGTGTGTGTGTGTGTGTGTGTGTGTGTGAGTGCCTGCCTCTGTCTGTGTGTGTGTGTATGAGTGCGTGAGTGCCTGCCTGTGTGTGTGTGTGTGTGTGTGTGTGTGTGTGCCTGTGTGTGTGTGTATATGAGTGCCTGTGTGTGTTGCTTACCATCAGCATCTCCAACCCGAGTCCGTGGAGTAAGGGGGGGGAGAGTAGCGGGTCCCTCCGCTCAAGCCACGCCCCCCTCCCTGTCAAGCCTCCCACTCCCGCCCACCTCCCGCTCCGGCTCCCGCTCCCTACAGACCGCATATCGCGGTCTGTGTATGTCAGCGCACCGCCTGTCTGCAGTGCGGGCGCGCTTACTCTGGGAGCGGGGCCTTAGTCTAAGATGTCCTTCAGGCGCCAGGCTTTTAGATACTTCATACATGTATGCATTCCTTATATTAAAATACATTCGGGGATCTGCTGTAGCTCTCCTAATCCCTTTCTACTTTAATACTGAATGAAAGCACTAAATTGGAACATGACCTGATCTCTAGTTGCTAATTATGCTGCTTTTCTCGTCAAGACCTAATCCTGTTAAAAGATCTTATTCAGGGTTGATCTCATCACAAATAATCTTAATAGTTGATCTATCAGTGGGATACTTTATAGGATAATCTTCTTCTTAACCTTGCTTGGTTGGACTTGCAACTTTTGCATTTAAAAACAAACATCTGAAGCATATTTTAACACCTTTTGAGTGACCTTAGGTCAAAGGAGAGATCTCCAGTCTAAGTAAATTATATGTGTTGTCAAATATAATGTGATTTATTTGAAACGTGTATCTTTTAAAGTATCACTGTCACTGACAAATCTGTTAACTGTTCCTTAAAATTTTCACTTGAAACCTCATGCTGCAATTATCTAATGAGAGCCGTAATGCTGTTAAATGTGTCCTCTACCCAAACCTTGACATGCAATGGGAGTCATAATGTTCACAAACATAAGTGAATAAATATTGGTTTAGAGAAAATTAAAATGTTATACATTTCTATTAGCTTTATTGCTGTTGTATAACCCTTTTCTTTAGTTCTCACACTTTGATAGCACAAGCTTTAATTTAAATCTGCATGCTCCTTGATATATTTTTTTCATTGACTTGTGAGTAACTTTCGTATTTGGTAAGACATTCTCATAGTTGGTTAAGTGGATAAATAGTATATATATATATATATATTTATAAAGTCCTGTACTGATCTTAGTCCACATAATATGACCCTCCAACATAAAGATTTATCCTGGAGCATTGTTGATAACAGGATCTATTGCTAAAGGATTTTTTATTATCAATAATAATAATAATAGTATTACTTAGGCTTTTTTTAAATTCATGTTTAAATTGTGACTGTATTTTTAAAATGCAATATAAAATAGAATATTAGCAAAAATTAAAAAATGAATTTACTTGTGTCTGATAATACCACATACTTAAGAAAGCTACTGTAGCCTTGGTCATGCTCTCTGGCCGCAATTATAGGGAGTGCAATGTCGCGTGCGATTTTTTGCACTGCGCTAACAAAGTGCAGCAGCTGATACGGCCGGCCATAGTGCGCGCAGGTGCGATGAAGAGCGACCGCGCTGCAGTTTTTTCAAAATACAATTGATTTTTTTTTCACACGGCAGTCGCGTCATGTGAGCGGTTCAGCCAATGAAGGCAAACTAGCCAATGAGGGCAAACCAGCCTGGTGACGTATCCGCCAAACCTCCCCATCGCCTCCATCTCAGTGTACCCATCGCTCGGGCGTCAGGTGCTCCGTTGCGCGTGAGCGCCTACTATAATCTTGGCCTATGTGAAACAACCAAACTCTAAGTTTACCTGGGACAGTCCTCATTGGTATAGGTCTGTACTTATACACATTGTACCAATATGTAATTTAAGAATATAAACTCATTTCGAAGCATGTGCTTTGTAAAATTTTATTGTGGACCAAGGAACAAGAAAAGGGAATTATGTTTATAAATGTGTGTTCAAATCTTTTGTGCATATCCATAATGAGTGGCAAATGATGTGTCTTTAAGGTGTCTGTCTGTATTTCTTGGCTCCACAGGTATGGCAACCTTTGTGAAATAAGGTGAAGAACCAAATAGTGTGGACTGATAAAAAGTTTATCTATAGATAATAAAAGATAAGATACACTCACATGGTGTCAGATAAAATTGCACATTGAGTACAAATAATGCAGCACGACCGGCTGGAATGTGTGGACGTTCTCCCCACTCGACCCCTCAGCATTTTTTTTCTGATTTCATATACCTGCACTCCCAAAATATCCGGACTATTGCTTGTCTTGCAGCAAGGAGTTTGTTGCTGGCTCCCATTTATTTAAAATGTTTGCCTCTGAAAGTGTGTGTGTGTGTGTGACTTACTCTCCCCCTCTCAATTACACACTTACTCTACCCCTCTCACTTACACACACACACACACACACACATCTTTCACTTACACACACACACACACACACACACACAACCTCTCACTAACACACACACACACACTCTCCACCTCTCACTAACACATACTCTCCCCCTCTCACCTACACACACTCCACCTCTCACTAACTGTTACGCCGGTGCTGCCCGCAGACCAGACCCGTCCCCTGTGCTGAGGTGGGACGTAGGGATACATGCACCCGCAGCAAAGGGAGCGCGTCCGGAGTGTGGTGTTATTGTTGCCAGGCCAGGTATAGTAGTGAAGACAATACTTGCCGGTACCGGTAGTAGAGAAGGAGTAGTTATTGCCGTTGTCAAGATCAGGGATGCCAGAAGTCACGAAGTCCAAGTAGAGCCAAAGTCGGGAGCCAGAGGGGGTAGTCGTCCAATCCGCGTCAATACCTGAGGAGTCACTGAGAGAAAAGTCAAATGCTTCCATACAGAACTATGTCGAGCGACGAGTGATGGGAAGCACAGGCATAATAAAGCTGGGCAGGCCAATGGGAAAAGGGGGCAGGCCTGGAGGACTGCAAGGAGTCCTCCCTGATAGGAGAGGAGGTTACAGCCCAGCTGAGTGTAATCATTGATTTGCCTTGAACTGTGTGATGCTTGGGGGCGACGCCTCGCTGCAGAAGCAGTGGTTAAAAGTGCTCTGTTAGGCGTGTGCTCTGTAAACTGAGAATGCATGCACATAACGTCTGGGGCTGGCGTGCGTGTAGGAGGGCGTGGGCGCGCCCGGCGCTGAGCAGAGGAATCGCCGAGGGGAGTGATCCCGCGACGGCGGCAGGGGCGAGGAGCCATGGAGACCGGTAAGGCAGGATTATTTTGTGTGTCCAGGGACTCCTTGCGGAGAGGGAATGCTTTGTGTGGGAAGCGAGGAGAACACCGATTCCTGACACTAATACACACACACACGCACACACACATACTCTCCCCCTCTCACTTACACACACTCTCCCTCTCTCACTTACACACACACACACTTACTCTCCCCCTCTCACTTACACACACACTCCCCTTTCACTTACACACACACACTTACTCTCCCCCTCTCACTTACACACACACACACTCCCCTTTCACTTACAAACACACACACACACACACACTTACTCTCCCCCTCTCACTTACACATACACAGTTACTCTCCCCCTCTCACACACTCTCTCCTATCACACACACACTCTCCCCTCT
>WSYH01000754.1:69704-167796 GCA_036426205.1 Ascaphus truei
CCCCCCCCAATCTCACATTGGCCCGGGTAATCTAACCAATCCCCATTACGTGATCGTGTATGTGGTGCACCTGCAGGCAACAGGGCTCCTGAGTCTCCCGCTTGATGGTATTAGGGGATGTCATCAGGACAGGTAGCTGAGGTAGTGTGTGCGAGTCCAACTTACTTCATGTGCAGCGCCTCCACCTCATCAGGATCTATGCTTCCGCAGGGAGATGGTCCTGGTGAGGAACTCCTTCTTGGTGGTGCCATCCACTGCTGAGTAACTTCACACTCACACAGTGGAGGTATATTCGAACAGGGCATCTTTATTGATGGTTGGTATGGGCAAGCTGCCCCTCACAGCTAGCAGCTCAGCCACTCATCTCCTTGCAGCACTCCATTAGGAAGGTCCCTTACCCTAATAGATCTGCTTTCCACCTTTACTCTTAAAGAGATTCCCCAGCTTCTCTGGCTGCTGTAAGCTCCTCTCCTGAGCTGCTTTGTCTCTACCAGCTCCTCTAACTCTGCTGCGTATGCTCACTGACTCACAGCTAGCAGGAGACACTGCAACAATGTTGCAGACCTTCACGTGCCTCTCACTGAACTGAGCAGCTCAACAACAGGAAACTGAACTTCTAACTTTAGGCAGTGCTGTGTCTTATATCACCCCCCCGGAGAACAAACATGCTCTGTATCACTAAGTGGGAACACACTGCATGTTGTCACTTCCTTTGGGGACATATGACACCTCACCAGGGTGTGAGGGCAAACCTCATTGATAGCATGCTGGCAATCCTGCACACTTACCAGGTTTACTGCCAACATGAGAAAGAGATATGTACACCAATCCTAGACATGGCTACATTCTCCCCCTGGTGGAACCCCAACGTCCTCGCTTGGAACCTAAATTTGCGGAACCTTCCTTCAGGTAGCACTGCAAAACATAACAACACATTATTACAGTACATATCCTTTCTCATAAACATAATAACAGACACATCCTAACGTAGATGTGTAACAACCAGAATTACCCCCTGCTGTAGTATCCATTACTGGTACCCCTATACCCTCTTAAGGTGGCTTGCGTACAGCATGGTCCACTGGGCTAAGAGTTTCAATGCGGTAACACTCTGGGTGACATACTGGACACCCACAATCAGCCCATAATCCTGGCATGGATGCTAATGGACTGAAAGGATCATGCTCATAAACCTTCCTCGGGCATCTCCTGGAAATCTAGACTATCCCCTCTTGACTACACCACTTCTCGTCTAACCCGCCAGGATCCCAATCTTCTTCCCCTGATCCTTCCTCCTCATCAGTGCCATATCCCCTATCTTCATCAGGGGACCCCATTTCGAACTTACTTTCTCCCTCCCATGGATGGTGAAAATAAAGTAACCACTTTTGGCGATCCCTAATAACTCTTTCTGACAGTGAGGGCACATAGGGGGCTCCCCGGGCAATAGGCACCATCTCCCCCCCCCACAGTCGCTTCTGTAGCTTGCTTCACCCGCAACACACGCCATGTGGCGCTCTCTCCATCGCCCTCCGTCCGCCATTTTGGACCTTCCGCACCGCGCGGATCCTCATTCTTGCGGTCCGCCATTGGATTACGTGTTCGTTCTGATCGTACATGGAGCTCCTCTCTGCCGGGGCAGCTGCCATACCGATCAACAAACATGCCTGTGCACCACCTTGTGTACCTAACGTAGATCGACTGTGTTTGCACTACCTCAGGCTAGGCTCACTCTTGCTGTGTCTACTGTATCTCCTTCCTCCAATCTGTGCTCCCTTCGGTAAGTGATCTGGAATGAGACTAGAGTACTCGGCTCTTCCATGCAGTTACTTGGGCGTCTACCTCCTGTTGGCTAGCCTAGTGCAGATCCTCTCCAGAATTCCTGACCACGTTAACAGGCTACCTTCAGGCATCCTACCCCTAGCGCTACTCAAGGTGACTAGAGCAATATAGCCCCCGGCTCCAGACTCACTAACCCCTTAGGTCAGTCTAGGGCGTGCTTGCAAGGTTTTTCGTTCTCCTGACTACCCTAGATTTTCCCTTTCCAGCACAGAGTGGCAGCAGACACTCTCCCTGTTCTTGTGTGTCCTAGCAAAAGCCTGTCCTGTTAACAGGTATCTCAGACAGCGCCTCAAATGTAAACGGTTTTCCCCCCCCCAATCTACATTGGCCCCGGAGGGTAATCTAACCAATCCCCATTACGTGATCGTGTATGGTGGTGGTGCACCTGCAGGCAACAGGGCTCCTGAGTCTCCCGCTTGATGGTATAGGGGATGTCATCAAGGACACGGTAGTGAGGTAGTGTGCGAGTCCAACTTACTCATGTGCAGCGCTCCACCTCATCAGGATCTATGCTTCCGCAGGGAATGGTCTGGTGAGGAACTCCTTCTGGTGGGTGCCATCCACTGTGAGTAATTCACACTCACACAGTGGAGCAGGTATATTCGAACAGGGCATCTTTATGATGGTTTGTATGGGCAAGCTGCCCCTCACAGCTAGCAGCTCAGCCACTCATCTCCTTGCAGCATCATTAGGAAGGTCCCTTACCCTAATAGATCTGCTTTCCACCTTTACTCTTAAAGAGATTCCCCAGCTTCTCTGGCTGCTGTAAGCTCCTCTCCTGAGCTGCTTTGTCTCTACCAGCTCCTCTAACTCTCGGCGTATGCTCACTGACTCACAGCTAGCAGGAGACACTGCAACAATGTTGCAGACCTTCACGTGCCTCTCACTGAACTGAGCAGCTCAACAACAGGAAACTGAACTTCTACTTTAGGCAGTGCTGTGTCTTATATCACCCCCCCGGAGAACAAACATGCTTGTATCACTAAGTGGGACACACTGCTGTTGTCACTTCCTTGGGGACATATGAACCACCAGGGTGTGAGGGCAAACCTCATTGATTAGATGCTTGGCAATCTGCACACTTACCAGGGTTTCGCCAGAAAGAGATATGTACACCAATCCTAGACATGGCTACATTTAAAACCAGAGACATAACATAAAACACAGACAAAGCTCAGTGCACATCCAGAAAAACTTATATACAGTGGGGGTTCAATTTGAGCTTGTAGGTGTTCTGTATGTTTTATAAACAAATTTCATGTACTAAAAAAATACTTATGTGCTCCAAAATCATCCACCAAGTTGAACACGGAGTAAATCTTAAAAAGTTTGTTTATATTGTTAGCGCAGAATTAATTTTTGGTGCTAATGTTTGATTATATAAGTTGATAAAAATTTATTATTTTCCCAGTGTGGCTATTGTAAATTATTAGTGTCATATTATTTATATTCACTAATTCTTGTAAATGTAAAAAAAAAACACAAACAATTTTGCCCATCACTTAGTTCCTAATTAATCCTCTTAATTGTTCAGCATTGAGGCTCATAATCTTAATTTTTTTATATAACATTTTACCTTCAAGGGCAATCAGCGGAGAGAGACTTGCGAGTGATTTGTAATGAATGTGTTTATTGTCTATCAAGAGAGCAATGTCCATAAGAATAGGAAGCTTTAAAAGCTTTTTCCAGTCAAAATGTCTTCTTGTAATTTCACACCAATCATTGTAATTAATGTATTCTACACTCAATTCCTGTGGTTTTTATCTCCTCTTCGTCCCCTACAATCAGAGGTGGATTTATGTATAAGCTAAATAAGCTGCACCTTAGTGCTTTGCAATTTGATGGGCCTACAAATACTAAGATTTAGAATTTTGAAATACATATAATATATTTGAAGGGTCTCATAAATCCAAATCGTCTATTCGCACTAAAAATAAATTAGCATAAAATCAATAGTGGTTTGAATTTACCTACCTTTTGTGATAATGAATCTGCTGCTAACCTCAAGTCTGCTATTTACTGTGGCCTCATGGTAACGTTACTATCTCTATCCACTACAAACTCCTCCCTCCTGGCCCACTCCCAATATCATCATACAACCTGGACTACTCAAAAGCCTTATGCTAGCTACTAAATGTTGGTGAACTCTGAAAACCAGCACACCAACCACAACTCATTCTAATGACAAACATCTCCAACTTAGAGCCTTCAAACAATTACTCACATTTTTATTTATACTGTTACTCTCTTTAGCAGGGATTGTGAACTTAACCCAGGCCCTCACTTTTCAACTATGTCCCATGCCCCTGAGAGTCCTGTTTGGAGCTTGAAAGTGGCAATCTGTTGCCCATATAAATATCCATTGCCAGTTGCCCAAACTGGATGAACTGAGGTCATGGTGCCATATGCCTAAACCAAAAGCCATCGTTCTAAAGAAACATGGCTAACTCCTAAAACCCTCGATGCAACCATCGCCATGCAGGGATACTCCATTTCTAGGAAAGATAGGTCAAAGAGCGGATGAGGGGTGTTACTTTATATTGAAGACACCTTAAAATTGACGCTGCTAAATTGACCCCCCAAGCCCAACCTCTGTTGAAATCCTAGTTGGCAAAATTTGCATCCACTTCTCTAAACCCTTTCTTATTGCTGGCATCTTCCGCCCAACTACAATCTCTGACTGATATCACTCAGTTTCTTTGGTCAATTTCCTGTCTGAACGGGAAGTGTGAGCTGTTAGTTCTTGGTGATTTCAACCTCAATTGGCTTGACCTTTAAAACAACAAAATCCAGGCACAACTCAAGTCACTAAACCTAACCCAACTCATTTCCCAACCCACACAGACACATCTATAATCTCACAACCACACCTTACTAGACTGGATTCAATCCCTTTAGTCCCAATAGAATCCAATCCTCTGGTAAATCCTACCTGACATTTTCAGTGGCCATGCAATAGTGTAATGTGTAAAGAAAATCAGACCACAAAAATCAAGCCCGAAAGTTCTACTCACTAGAACATTTAGAAACTTTAACCCACAACAGTTTATTGCTGATCTTACCTACTGCCTTTGGTACAGAATCAGCTTGATACCTGCCCCCAATTCTGTGCTTGATTATTTCCAAACAGAGTTCTTAAACCTACGTGATACCCATGCTCCGCAGAATAAAAGTTAGGGGGAGCCCACCTTCCATGGCTACAACAGATTTTATTGCACTTTACCATTTTTGGGATGCCCTGTCGAAAAGCTGCAAAGTTACTGGCACTACCAAGAATCTTAATAACTACAGATGCCTGTGGAATACCTGCACAAGGCAAACAAGACACGCAAAGCCCAATGTTACTCTGACAATCTTCAGAGCATTACATCAAATTCAGCTAATTTCTGGAAGGTCATCAACAATATATTCCAGCCTGCTAGCCATCAACAACCATCTAATATCAAAAAGGATGATACTACTTTGACAAATCCCACTAACATTGCAAATGCATTCAATGACTACTTTGTAGGGTGTGCTACTTTCCAATTAGCAAAGCGCAACCCAACGGCAAACATCAAGCTCAATCTGAGAAAACACCCATCACCCCAACTTCTCCCAACACTGCCCACAGTTTTCAATTTGTTCCAGTATCTGTGGTGAATGGGGTTAACACATTAGTCAACTCCAATCTGGCTTTCTCCCAAAACACTCCACAGTAAATACCCTCATAAAAATTTGCAATGTGATCCAATGTGGAATGGAATTGGGACAATTTACAGGTGCAATATTCCTATATTTTGCAAAGGCTTTTTATTCTGTTGATTGAGTTATCTTGCTAAACAAACTGCAGTGCTCTGGAATAGGGGTACATGCTTTAAACTTGTTTCACTCCTTCCTACCTATCAGGTAGATCACAACATGTGTCTATCTCGGGCTCAAACTCCGACCCCTAGGATATCACCTGCGGTGTCCTGCAAGGCTCTGTTCTGTGCCTCTACTCTTTTCAGTCTTCAATGATCTACCTACAGCTTGTAATGGAGCTTCAATGCACATGTATGCGGATGACACAATCTTATATTCACACAGCCCTAGCCTGTCCGACCTTGAACACATACTTCAATCTGATTTTTTGAGATTTGAAAACTGGATTTCCCAAAACAAACTGTTTTTAAACACAACATTTCTAAAGCTACCAATGACGGAGTTTCAGATCAGAACCAACTCTAATACCATCCTAAACCCTGTCACTAGTTTTAAATATCTGGGTATATGGTTTGACTCCCATTTAATACTAGGGTTGCACATTGATACCCTGACAACCAAATCCTCCCTAAGCCAGCTGGTCAGAAAGCGCATAGCACAGCAGATGCTAATGCCAATTATAGACTATGGGGACATAGTATACGGGACAGCACCCCAAACTCACCTTGGCAAACTAGACACTCTCTACAACTCAATATGCCACTTTGTCCTCAAATGCAACTACAACACACATCACTGCGAAATGCTCAAAGAAAGAGATTGGTCATCACTTGAGTCTAGATGCAAAGTTCATGTTTCCTGTCTTGCCTTCAATTACTTTCTGGGCAAGCTACCCATCTATCTGAACCAGCTCCTCACCCCTACCACATGCAGCAGTTATCACATGAGATCTGACTTCAAAAGACTGTTCTCGGCCCCAAGGTTCAAAAAAAGGATTTGGCCGCTCCTCCTCCTTTTACCATGCACCTCACAACTGGAACAACCTACCTGAGAGTCTCAAAGCTGCCTCCAGTCTAAATTCTTTCAAAACCAAAGCTGTCACACATTATAATCTGGTCTGTAACTGTTCCATACACCTCTAATACATATTATCTATAACTGTTCTTACAGTTAATGGCAGACAGCCTGACGGGGCTCCCCAAGAGCTGCTCCCCTCTGCACAGGGCCATCGTGCTAAGGGTTAACATTTACTTGTACTTTGTGGAACTTCAACCCCACCCACTGGAATGTTAATGAGTCAAGAGGACACAAATAAATTTGTATTCACAGCTACATTGAATCTCAACCACCCCAGTGTACATCTGCGTTGCCCCAAAGGCAGACAGCCTGATGGGGCTCCAGAAGAGCTGCTCCCCTCTGCACAAGACCAGCGTGCTAAGCGTTAACATTTGGTTGTACTTTGTGGAACATCAACCCCACCACTGGAATGTTAATGAGCCAAGAGGACACAAAGAACTTTGAGATTCAATGCATCTGTGAATACAACCACCCTAGTGTACATCTCGTTGACCCAAAGGCGGACAGCCTGATGGGGCTCCTCAAGAGCTGCTCCCCTCTTCACAGGACCAGTGTGCTAAGGGTTAGCATTTGCTTGTACTTTGTGGAACATCAACCCCACCCACTGGAATGTTAATGAGCCAAGAGGATACAAAGAACTTTGTATTCACAGCTGCATGGAATCTCAACCACCCCAGTGTACATCTGCATTGCCCCAGAGATGGACAGCCTTTGGCGCAGCCAAAGGGTGTGAGCCGCTTGCTGCCATTCGCTGATGTTTGGGGATGTTAAAGCTGCTCTATTAAATCTGAAACTTACAAGTCCTTTATACCCTATACCCAATTTTCCAACTCTATCTGTCCATGAAATGTCTGTGATTTGACTGTATAACCCTGTTCTGTTATAACTCTGTGCCCTTGACATACTTGAAAACTCTCAATTTATTACTTCCTGGTAAAACATTTTTACAAATATATATATATATATATATATATATATATATATATATATATATATAATGTATAACCCTGTTCATTTAATATAACTATGTATTTGTTACTACAGTATGAATTTGTCATCATAACTCTGTGCCCAGGACATACTTGAAAATGAGAGGTAGCTCTCAATGTATTACTTCCTGGAATTGCTTCCTGTATACCCCAGCTACCAACATCTGCGTATACTTGGTGGTCCATACCACAGCCACCAATTAGTGATACACCTGTGGTAGCTTTAAAACTTTAATGCCCCCAAAATGTGAGTTTTATCATGCCCTATTTATTTTATTATTTTTGCATATATAATAAATATTTTTAACTTGCCTCTTACTACCACCAATAGTATTCTGGGTCACCCAGTTACCCACTGATTATATAGCCAACATAGTGTCTCTCTTTGCTAGTCATACATCTACCATTTAGCCATGTCAACAGTCTAGCGAGTGCAATTTTCTCCCCACCTATGGGGAGAGGTGCTTCTCTTTGTTTAATTCTTTAATTGACCTTAGTGTACCCTGACTTCTTACTACCCTAGGTTGAGGGGATGATCTCTTTCTTATTTCGCTTATAAAAATAGCTGTCATTGATTTGACATTTTTAATATTTGGGGTCTGATACATTTGTGTCTGACTTCACAGCATAAAATGACTAAATGTTTAGTATAATGTTTGGATTCTCTTGTCTTCTGGCATTCAGACAACCAAGTCAACAATACAGTATGCTCATCTGTCTATACGTAATCGAAATGGAGAAATGTATGAATGGCAATAAAGCTCATATTCATGATCTGTAATGTTAGATACATATGTTTAAAGTGTTTTACGATATGGCTCCTCTGTAACTAGTCTAACATAGGTAATAAATACTGTACTAACCCCATTAACTTTTTGAATAAGTAGTGCAGTATATTGGCTGACAAGACTTCAACCCACATTCACTAAAAGGTGAAAAGATTAAATGTAATAACATACAGTATTACATCTGCTACCAACTGGTATTCTTCTTGGTTATTGCAGTGTATCAATATATTAATTATAATAATTATATATATAAAGACTATTTTGTGATGGCAGTATTGAAGGCATTGCAAAAACCATGGAAATACCTGATAAGAATTACAGACGGGCTGCACAAGGACACTGTTAATATACATAAACTATTAAAAACTGAGAGGAAGCAGTGGTGGGACACGGTGACCCTAGAAAAATATCCCGAGAGCAAGAAGGTTCCGAGGGGTGTTAGGGTAATTAAAGTAGCACGTTTTGACAGTGGAATAAGACACTGGAGAACTGTTCTTCAGAACCAATGAGATTGATTATTACACATAGAAGACAATCACGAAGAAGACTAGATGAGGAGATCTCGAAAAATAAACAGATATCTGTACAGTAATAGAGGATCATTCAGATCTACAAAAAGTGACTAGAGAACCTAGAAAAAACCGACACGGAGATCATAGAAAAAAAAAGTTAGCAAATTTAATAGGGACAAGAATGATTATAAAACCAATACCATTAGGAACTGGGGCAAAATACATAAAGTTAACATTCCCAATAGTCTCAATGAACGTAGATACACTACACAAGGTAAGAGGCCTGATGTTGGAAAACAAAATGGGCATGTTAGAGAGGATAGGTACATTAATGCTAATATGCATCACCATAATGACAGAGATATCTGGAAAACAAGCAAACAACTACATAAAGTAGTGATGTGGTAAGAGGGAGGCAGAATCTCCATGTGTACAGCAGAATATACTGTAAGTCATAGAGGTGCATTTAGGAGTAATAGGCATAGGAATTATGATTCCAAACGCAAATACTTCACCCCGACATACAATTGGGAGAGGGGTGAGATATCCAACAAAGAATGGATTAAAAGGAAGCACATGGCTAATGCAAATCAAGAAAAAATGAATGGGGTTCTTTTAGACAGAGGCCCCTACTCAAGACAGCTCCCGTGGCATGCCTCCTGGCGTCTCCATCAGTCAGTGCTCCCACGCTGGCGGTCTGGGTCGCGGCCCAGTGATGTCAGCAGAGGCATCGCTTTCAAGCAGGGAGATTTCGGCAAAGGTTGATGTAGCAAACCCACTGCCTACACTCAGTAATCACCTCTGATGAAGCGAGATGGCTTTCGCGAAATGTGTTAGGTGCTGTGTAGATAGTGGGGTTGCTACAGCAAAATTTTCCAAAAGCAGGGAGCTTGAGAGCAATGCCTCTGCTGCTGTCCGATTGACGGAGACATTGGGATGCACACCACGGGAACTGTCTGAGGAGGCAGAAACATCTACGCAGCAGAGAGCAGTAACTACAAGACACAAAAGACTTGTTGGATGCCTTAAAGAACTTTCATCTAGTGAGTGCAATCATTTAGACCTTTTTATTTATTATGCCACGTGGAGGTGTTTTTTGTGCCTTTTTGCAATATATATATATATATATATATGCAAATATAGCTGTATGCTCATCGCAGTCTTCATGTCTGCAGGTCTGCAAACCCCCCCGCCTTTTCCCATTATCATCACCCAGCATACACACTTCCACTGCAGCAAGGGATTTCTGGGAAATGACATTGCAAATGAGCACACAGTGTCACTTTTTTCCTCAATAACCATTTTTAACATGGTTCCCTATAGGCTTAAGCTTGCTGCATGGTCACAGCTTTGAGCACAGCCAGGGTTAAGGTGCATACCCAAGAAAACCCACCACAGACCTGTTTCGACCTTGATGGGTCTCATCAGTGTGGGGTTGATTTTACTGGAATGCACAAGAGAGGCTATGGGATAGGGCTTAAACCATAATACATCTGAGTTAAGGTATGGTGATTAAAAAAAGTGACAAAAACCATCCACAGGAAAGCCAATATGCAAATATAGCTGTATGCTCATCTGTCATGTCTAGGCAGTGTCTGCACCCCCGCTTTCCCCATTATCACCCAGCATCACACTGCCACTGCCAAGCAAGGGATTCTGGGAAATGACATGCAAATGAGCACACAGTGTCACTTTTTGCCCAATAACCATTTTAACATGGTGTTCCCTATAGGCTTAAGCTTTGGCTGCATGTCACAGCTTTGAGCCACAGCCAGGGTTAAGGTGCATACCCAGAAAACCACCACAGACAGCTGTTTCGACCTTGATGCGGTCTCATCAGTGTGGGGTGATTTTACTGGGAATGCAGAGAGAGCTATGGGATAGGGCTAAACCATAATACTGAGTTAAGTTATGGTGAGTAAAAAAAAGTGACAAAAACCTCCACAGTAAGCAATATGCAAATATAGCTGTATGCTCATCTGCATGTTCTTAGGCAGTCTGCACCCCCCCTTTCCCCATTATCCCACCCAGCATACAGCCCTGCCACTGGCAGCAAGGGATTCTGGAAATGACATGCAAATGAGCCACACCAGTGTCACTTTTTCCTCAATAACCATTTTTAAACATGTTCCCTATAGGCTTAAGCTTGCTGCATGTCACAGCTTTGACACAGCCAGGGTTAAGGTGCATACCCAAAACCACCCACAAGACAGCTGTTTCGACCTTGATGGGTCTATCATGTGGGTTATTTTACTGGATGCAAGAGAGGGCTAGGATAGGCTAACCATAATACGGAGTTAAGTTATAGCCTATAGGGAACCATGTTAAAAATGGTTATTGAGGCAAAAAGTGACACTGTGTCTCATTTGCCTGTCATTTCCAGAATCCTTGCTTGCAGTGGAAAGTGCTGATGCTGGGTGATAAGGGAAGGCGGGGTTGCAGACCTGCCCAAGACTCAATGAGCATACAGCTATATTTGCATATTGCTTTCCTGTGGGAGGTTTGTTTGTCACTTTTTTTACTCACCATAACTTAACTCAGATATTATGGTTTAGCCTATCCCATCCTCTCGTGCATTCCCAGTAAAATCAACCCCACACTGATGAGACCCATCAAGGTCGAAACAGCTGTCTGTGGGTGTTTTCTGGGATGCACCTTAACCCTGGCTGTGCTCAAAGCTTTGACCATGCAGCAAGCTTAAGCCTATAGGGAACCATGTTAAAAAATGGTTATTGAGGCAAAAAGTGACACTGTGTGCTCATTTCATGTCATTTCCCAGAATCCCTTGCTGCAGTGGGAAGTGCTGTAGGCTGGGTGATTTGATAAGGGGAAAAGGCGGGGTTGCAGACCTGCCCAAGACATGCAGATGAGCATACAGCTATATTTGCATATTTGCTTTCCTATGGAGGGTTTTTGTCACTTTTTTTACTCACCATAACTTAACTATATATATATATATATATATAAAAATATATGCACACACAAACAGACAGATACTGCATACACACCTAGAATAGATTGGTATAAAAAAAGACCAGCCGTTTATCACTCTGCTATAAGAGAAGCTGGTCAGTGCTCAGGGACAGTACATATAAATCACATAAACAGAGAAAAAAAAGGAAGTCCCATACTAAGCACTCACGATATCCAAAAAATAACAAGTTTTTATTATACTCAAACATCATACATATAAAACATGATTAAAATCAAAACGGACACCCACATATACATATACATATACATAATATATATGTATATATATATATATATATATATATATATATATATATATATGTACACACACATATATATATATGTATACACAAAGAAAACATGTGAAATTGTGCATTATATTAGTGCGTGAAACTATGAAAAGGTATGTGATATAAAATAAGGTTCATATGTGTGACAAATATATATCTACAGTAGTAATAACTAGACTGTAAAATACTAAGCTCTAAACTGTAAGGTGCATGTAAAACCAAACACATATACAGTATATCCCAAACGTTGATGCAATAAGAAATGCAAAAAAAAAAACAATTGTGCGTACAAAGTGTCCACATACAGTATAATACAGTAAGAGTCCAATTGGTGAAAATGAGGGGGGGAGGAGAGGGATAAGAGGAGGGAGAAAAAAAAAAGTCCCCAAAAAAAGGGGAAAACAATATAAAAAAATAATAATGTATATAACTCCAGGGAACATACAGCTTCCAAAAAGGATCTCCACAGCCTTGGATGTTCTCTACAAGAGAGAAGCAAACTGCCATAGAGAAGTACGTTTTAGAAAATGTTACTGATTATAATAAAATAACAGATGTGCCCTTATAGAGGGAAAAGAATAAAAGATCTTATCTTAAAACTGGTAGATCGCGTTATTAATTAAACATTCACGAATGTATCTATTTTAACTTACATTTTGTAATCAAAGATTTCTCTAAAGACACAATTGTCAATTTCTGGGTTCTTTTCCAACACTGCACTAAGTGAATCAATCGATCTGACTCTTGATAGAGCAACATATGTCCGTGACTAAAAACAGGCTTAGGTAGGAAAAGGCATATTTTATCAAACGTTTGGCCTTGTGACTTATTCATTGTCATTGAAAAAGCCAATCGAATGGGAAACTGTTTTCGTTTGAAATGGAATGGTAAATTTGTGTCTGATGGAAAGAGTGGGATTCTTGGAATAAGTACTGTGTCTGATTTTGCTTCACTGATCACTTTTACTTCGATTATGTGTGTTTGTACTGGAGTAACAGTAAGTTGTACAATTACATACTGTAGTTCTCTCAATGGCAGGTTTCAAAGGAGCATGATAATGGCTCTTACTTTCAATTTCAGTTCATAAGGAGGCATTCCATTGGGAGTAAGACTGTAAGAATTCTTCCGGGAATGCAAGTTGATCAGCAGTATCATCTTTTCCATGTCAGACATACCCTACAGTATGTTGACTTTCACTATAGCAGCATGTGTTGTGTAGACTGGTTTATTTCTTGTCTGCTGTTTCAAGTTAGGATATCAAGCATGTTGTATAGTAAATCACTTAGTTACTGAATTGGCAGAGAGAGTTGTACATTTGGTAATTATTTAATTATATTGGATTTGCTTAAACATTGGTTTATAATGCAGAAACCCTTAATGTTCCACTCATTGTTTTGTTTGTTACCTTGTTATATCCCTTGTTAAATCTGCTTTCAGTATGTTCCTGCCAGTCTCCCTTCCTAACATACTGAATAACAAAAAACAGAGTCACAAGGACAAAAATTGCCTACATTTAGGCATTTTTCTAAAAGACCATCATAATGTGAACTTATGTGCATTTTTGGAGCATATTGATGCATTAAACATTATATTATCAAGGATGCCATTCTATGAACAGCCATTATTGCGAGGGGTGAAATACTGCACCTTATGGATAGTGCTGATTAGTAAATATTGTACCTATGCTATTTTGTTTTGCCCATTGTCACGGCATGGCCAGCATGTCACTAAGAATAAAGGTTAATCCTGCATGTTATCAAGATGGCAACCCAGTGTAAAGGGCCAAAACTTACCATCCCAGGGTTGGAGAGTGCCCCAACCTTAGTAATATGTAACTCTTTTCTGTGTATTTTACCACTGCTGCAGCTATCTGTGTGACTCATTGTGTGCCTGGGCTAGTGACAATGACTGAGGTTCAGGCATATAGTGAGCCAGAGGGTTAGCCATTGTGTGGGCCAGATGCTCTGTCTAGGAAGGATGGGGAGCTAGGAATAGACTGCCCGCTTGCTGGGAGAGTACACACTCCAAGGCCAGAGCATTGTTCTCTCCCAGGCAGAAAGGCGTCAAACCCTACGTTGTGCCTTGAAGTGATCTCGGGTCTTAGCCCTGTTGGTGCCTGTAGGAGGACGTGCGCAGAGGTAAGCAATGGAGACTTTTTTTAAGGTGAAATTAAATAAGGCTTTTGTTGCGCCTGTTTCTTTAACATAAGAAAATCTTCCAAACATATGCAAATAGGGGGTCAAACAAAGCTTCTGTTCCACTTGGGAGTATTTCTAGTGAAACCTATGCAGTCCACAACTCCCTTTAGATTAGCATGTCTCCCAGCCCCAAACATATATCTTGATATGTGCAGATGTACAAAAAGTCTTATAAAGGAAAGTCTTATCTGTTTGTAGTTGGAGGGAAAGTCTTCTCTGTTCCTGGGTTGCTGCCTTTTCCTCAGGCTATATCAGCATTCAGGTTCAGAGGTGCTTTCTCCTGTGTCTTGCAAGCAGCGTGCAGTTTCTTCTGGCAGGCTCAAGACATCTGTTCCTATGGTCAGTCCCACAATTTGTGAGACTCAGGAAAAATCTCTCTGGCTTCCTGTCTCAAAGGCAGGCTTTTCTAACAAACCTAATCAGCCAGGTGGTGTTAGTTAATTGACTACCAGCAGTTAACCACCACACTGCTGATTAGATGCACATTTCCTGAACAGGGATAAATCCCCTGTTACAGTGCCCTCTTGAGAAAACTCCTTATAAGAGACGTGTGCAGAGGTACGCAATGTAGACCGTTTAAAGTGAAACTAAAATTAGGCTTTATTGCGCCTGTCCATTTTAACACAGGAAAACATGAAAATAAGCCAAACAAAAACCTTTTTCCGCTTTGGAGACTATCTACACATGTAGTTCAGCCCTGTCTATAACTTGGTGGTTAGCTAAGCTATTTACCAGCCCCAAATATATATACATATAAACAGATATATAAACAGTCCCATAAGAAAGTCTTATCTGTTTCTTAGAGCTGTAGGGGAAGGCTTCTCTGTTCTCCTGGTTTCCGCACCCTTGTGTGCTAAGGCAATGTCAGGATCCAGGTTTAGAAGTATTGTCCCATGTGTCTTGCTGGCAGCGTGCAGTCTCTTTGCAGCTCAAGACATCTGTTTGTTCCACAGGTCAGCCCAGTTGTGGACTAGGGAACTCTCTGGCTGTCCTTCCTTGGTTCAGCCCCCACGTGTGAGACTAAGGAATCCTCCCTTCCTGTCTCAGAACAGGCTATTTCACAGAGCTGTGATTAGCAGGTGGGGTTGATTGCACCAGTAATTAACCAGCACACTGCTGGATTAGAGGCAAGTCTGTTAATAGGGATAAGACCTGTTACACTCCTATTATAAAAATGTGGGAGGGGTGCTTAGAACCTCAGTACCTCGGATCTACTTTTGCCAGCCTCATCTTAATGTGATCTACCACCACTGAACACTCGCTACCACCACTGAAATGTCGCTACTACCACTGAAATTTTGCGCTGTCTGTCTCGCTTTCTCCCTCCCCCTATCTTACTCATTTCCCCTCTCTCATTGCCCTCTTTCTCTCTGACTCCCCTCTCACTTACTCGCCATCTCTCTTACTTTCTCCTTGCTCTCTGAATCCACCTCGCTCCCTCACCCTCCCTCGATCTCTCACCCCCTCGATCTCTTAGTCCCCCTCGCTCCCTCACCCCCCCTTGCTCTCTCTCACCCCCTCACTCTCTCACACTCTCGCTCTCAACCACTCCTCGCTCTCACACCCCATCCTCGCTCTCTCCCCCCTCGTTTTCATCCCCCCTTGCTCTCATCCCTCCTTGCTCTCTCACTCCCATCTATCTCTCTTACACCTCCCTCTCTCACTCTTATTCCCACCTCTCTTACACCCCTGTCTTACTCCCCACTCTCTTTCTCCTTTCTTTTTCTCTCTATGTTATTTTTTTTCGTTCTCTTTGACTCTCTTTTTCTCTCTTCTTCCCCCTGCTCCCACCCCCCCTGGTACATATTGCATATTGTTAGTGTTGGTTGAAAGCTTTCTTTATTTAAAAGTGCTCACCAATACAGTTACAGTCACTTTTTTTTTTAAAGACGCTCCAGAAATGTGTCAGATAATTCCTATAACTAAGAATACAAGGGCAGTGAGAAGGGGGGCCATGTGTCTGCAATAAACACACCATGGACAACAAGAGCTATACAATGCATACAATGAGGCTGTAAGAATATTGTCCTAATGTAACAATCCGGAAACCGGTAATGATGTGTGTTTACATTGTGACATTATTTATAGGTTCTGAAATCACAGCCTTAGTGCGCACAAATACTTTACTTGTTACTGAAGAGCCACGAGGAAAATGGCAATTGACTGCTGAATGAACCACATTAGGATGTGACACATTGAGAGATTTTCACATGTTAATGGGACATACTGTGTAATATTGTCATTTTTCATCAAGCAGAAACCTAAAAGCACAGCACCGAGATAAAAGTAAGGAGCGGGATCTCAGTGGGGCCTAGTCACAAAGCGGTGATAAAATCTGTGCTTTTGCGTCCGATAATGCCTTTTTTTAAATCGTGCTATAAGACATGAAGCCAAAAGCGGGATTCACTAAGAAGTGATGGCCATTGTTTAAAGTCCGATAAAAAAATGCTGTGTGACCTGTTTTTTGTATCAGTGCTTTCGTGCTATTAATTCCATAGCGTGATAGCTGATAGAAAAAACTGCAGCCTGGAATTAAATAAATAAAAGCACTAACCAACAAAACAATTCATTTTAACCACAAGCCAACAAATCAATTAATTAATAAAACCACTAGCCAACACATTAATTAAAACCAGTAGCCATCAAAAGAAATAATTAATTAAAAACACTAAACAATCGGAAAATGAAATAAAAACAAGCCATCCAAATTACAAACAATTTAAGCCAAACAATAAACAGAAAACTAAAAAACAACAACTCAATAGAAAAAAAAGCATTTGCCAAAAATGAATTGGCTGTCGCACTTAAAACCACTTATCACTGCTTCGTGAATAGGCCCCAATATCTTTTGCTGCTTCGTATAAGAACAATCCAAGGGAGGAGAGATCCTTTTTGGGGAATAAACAAAAGAGATGAACAATGAAAAAGGGTCAGTCGTGGGAAGAGCAGGACAAGGAAAAGAGGAATACAATTTTATATAACTTTTGTAACTTACAACTTTTGTGGCCTAACTATTTCTAGTTTAAAACCATATACATAAAAACACAAAAAGGGGCGCAAAAAGAGAAAAAACAAAAACTAAATTAGTAACAAAATATATACTTTATATGTCAATAATTGAAACATATAGCACTCATATTGAGACCCACTTGTAGATCATCTTCTACTGCATGTCTCAGAGAATATGGGCACTCATTTCTTATATTGAAGCAAGCAATGGCAATTGATCTAAATCAACCATCAGGAGAGTGAAAACGCAATACCAAATAGGTTTAAACATGGGCGTAAAGGGTATAGCTGGAAAGTAATGGGAAGGTGTTCAACATTTAGTCTACTGTCTATCAGGTGGAAATCTCTATAGAGATAATGTAATTTTGTCTAAAAGAAGACTAATCACCAGCCAAGGATAAGGAGAGGGGTCCAGAGGGAAGAAATCTGTAAGAGGATAAAAAGGATAATGGATTAATATCATAATAAGAGAGGAGGGTTAATATCACAGGTGGGAACCCCACTGGGACCCCAGATTTCTCCAGAGAACAAGTCGCTCCCTTTTTAGAGTTTCTGTAATGGAAAGTAGAATCTGCTTTTCTTCGCACATTCTCTGCCATTCTTGTTATACATCTGGACATCGTTCTAAGTGGTGGATAAGTATTACTTTGACTTGCCTTTATGACATATATTTTTGGGACTGTAAATACTATTGTGTAGAGGGTCTTGGGACCCAGATGACTATCCACAAGTATGTTAAGTACTGTATGAATTCTATCATTTATTTTACTGGCTCTAGTGTGGGTCTTTTATTTGAGTTTTGGGACAACCACATTTCTCTACTTCAATGATTAGTTTGCATGTGTAGTAAGTAGTTGACGTATAGAACATTCAAACTTTTGTTGAATGCTTTATTGGGAGATAGTTATATTCAGTGTTCAACAAACCTATACATTTGCTCGCCCCGGGCGAGTGGATTTAACATCGTGGCGAGCTCCTATTGGCCCAAGCAGCACACGTATGGTACTAGGTGGCGAGTAGATTTTTTTGTTCGGCGAGTAGATTTTTTTGTTCGGCGAGTAGATTTTTTTGTTCGGCGAGTAGATTTTTTGGTGATTTGTCGACCACTGGTTATATTGATCCAGGGGCAGATTAGGAAAAACAGTGCAACATTTGTCAGTTGTAGTATAGTGTGTATAAGTTCCCTGAAAAGCGGATGCTAGAGGTAATTGGAACGGTGTGATCATACACAACATTGCTTTATTTTTTTAGTATTGATCATCTGTCAGCTGATTTGGATATGAAGACGAGCAGCTGCCCACTAAATGTTATTATCTTGAACATATATCGCTTTTCATTTTCAAACATCCAGTAGCCCAGAGGTGCTCAACTCCAGTCCTCAAGCCACCCCCCACCAGGACAGGTTTTCAGGATATCCTTGCTTCAGCACAGATGGCTTAATCAAAGGCTCAGTCGAAGACTGCATTACCTGTGCTGAAGCAGGGATATCCTGAAAATCTGACCTGTGGGGGGCTTGAGGACTGGAGTTGAGCACCCCTGCATTAGCCAATAATTTCTGTTTTCGTTGCCCTGTACACTCACGGACCAAAGATCAAGTCTATTCAAAGTATTACACTTACTTGCCATCCTTATTTTATTCTTTTTTTTTTTTTAAAGATGCATAATGTACAGTACGAACAATAAGCAAACATTACACAATTCTCATAATGAATTGTTTAACGAAGATCAGTAATATCAATAATGAAGAAAGCAGAAGACGAAAAACATTTGACACTTTAATGAATGAAGCATAACGTTTCGCCCCAGTTTTTACATACAGTATATTTACTTGAAATGTAAAGTAATGTCAATTATTATTTCTCTAGAAGCAGAATGGGGAAACAGAACAGCAAGCTGGCTCCAGAAGTGATGGAGGATCTTGTGAAGAGCACAGAGTTTAATGAGCATGAGCTGAAACAGTGGTACAAAGGATTTCTAAAGGACTGCCCAAGTGGCAGGCTCAACCTTGACGAATTTCAGCAACTCTATGTAAAGGTAGGTTACTGCCTTTTTACATATTTACTGTACAATACATTTTAACAGTCATGGGGGATTATGCATTAAACTGTGATAGTGCAGATGGAGGCACTATCCCTCAGAAACTCGTTGATATCAGTGGGAGTTTTCTGGGTGATAGTGCCCCAATCGGCACTATAGCAGTTTCATGAATTGCCATTTTATTTATTCCGCGGAAACGTTGCGGAATTTGGATTTAACATACAGGCCAAATACTTGTTGATCTTGTGAGATTCTTTACTTTAGGTTGAACCATTCTATTGTACAGTATATAAGAAATTATTGGGGTTTTATGGAACTGTTGTACTGCACAGAAAATGCATAAAAAGACCAGAGGTTTAAATGCAAACTATTTGCCCCAGAAAATGTATTAATGGTGCTCTGATTTTTAAAGAATAGATGTATAGAACACTAAAGGTTGCCACACCATTTTTATTCGTTCCCTTACTTAATTATTTTATCATGTTTAATATGCATGTTATTTTTGTTCTGTATTTAATGTTTTCTAAACTGTATTTAGGTAACACTGTTGTGATATTCAATATAATGCACAGTTTAACTGCTGCCTTGCATTGGTTGTTAACACAAAGCAGTAGACTGTATTCAACTGATAATTCACCTAATCATTCTGCAGGCATAAAAAAATGAATTGTGTAATTACAAAACAAACTCCACACTCCTTCCACTCTTGTTCATATCCCTATACTGCTGGTATGTAAAGAAACCTTAAACAAAACATAATGTTGGAGGTGCATGGGATGAAATTGCCAATACTTAGGGTGGCCAGACGCTCCATATATATACAGATAGTACCTAATTTCATAGACTTGCCCCCTGGTCCCAGACAGGTCTGTTGAAGCACATAATTGTCCCCTATCTTAGTGCCTTAAAGTGAAATGTCTGAACTTAAAATGACTATAGTGAAATCAGTCCTAAAAAAGTATAGATTTCTACGTGAGTGTAATAGTTACTTTTTACGATAGATGTCGCCTTACTAAATTATTTAAAATAATAAAAGGCGATACTTTTTCCCCCACTGCTACTTGTTAGTTTAGTGTGCGTCTTTCCCCGCCCAGCCAAGAACAGAGATGATCAAAAACAAAGAATATAGCGGGCAAGCAGGATCTCATTTGGCATAATCTCGGACCAGGTCTGGAACCATCTCGGGAACCGCTTCATCAGGGTACATGGACCCCCTGGAACATCCGCTGGGGCACACAGGCCCTCGCGAATCTCCATTGCTGAGGTAGCTTCATCGTCCGCCCAGGTATTGTGGTCAGCCGGATCTTTTGTAGAGAAGGCCGTAGGCCTTCGCAGCATAGGCTGTAGATAGTATGCTCCACACCATGGACAAGTAGCTCCCCAGACCAGGTCTCCACCCAGGAAGTCACACTTGGGGCACAGGCACTTTTGATATCTTGTCCCTTCCACCATTCAATACAAGGAGTAAGACACACAGAGCATTGCTGCTCAAAATTCCGGTGCTCAAAAAGAAAACCTCATAAGTCTCTTTGTTGATAGGAGAAAAGACTGAATGTATACCACATCGGTGGCTATAAGATATAAGCTCTCAATGAGAGTCAAGTCTATTCACAGCTTGATGAATAAGAAAATCCATAAGTATACCCACATAGGCTCCACGGGTCCGCAGTGGACGGGTCACTCGCGCGTGTCCTCCCATGGGGCAGTCATAGACTGGCTTGATAAACAGCACAATGATGTCAGAATGCAGGGCACTTGTATACCTCCACGCTGGACTGTTCCTCCGATGTACCGAGTGTACTCCCGCAGGCTCCGCGACTCAGCGTCTCCACTCGTAGCCGGTCAGTCAGGATATCTCGCCCGCCTCCTTGACATTTATGATTCGTTACCGGATTGCAGTAGAACTCCTGAGCCCCTGAGCAGTCTCCAATCTTGCGTGCTCCCAGGTATACTCACAATAGCAGGTAAACATCCCATAGAGGAAATCCCATAGAGAAAAAAAAGCTGTGTGCGCTGTGCACGCGCATAGTAAGTGAAACTTCTTTGACTTTTGTCACAGAAATTGTGTTTGTGATGTTTTAATTAAAAATCAAAATACAATTTCTTTGACAAAACGCAAATAAATTTAGACTTAGAATGTGCGTGCTCGGCACACATCCCCTGTATTAGCTATTTGCACTAAGCGTGAATTCCTCGTGCGTGTGACTGTGTGTGTGTGTGTGCTCACATCACCCCCCTTCACCTCCTCACATCACCCCCCTTCACCTCCTCACATCACCCCCCTTCACCTCCTCACATCACCCCCCCTTCACCTCCTCACATCACCCCCTGCACCTCCGATCACCCCCTGCACCTGCGAGCACGGCGGCAGAGCAGTGTGGTAGGAGGAGGGATGGGCACAGGTTGTGTTGCCCCGCAGTGCCGGGGATCAGGGCAGGGAGGACGGCACATACGGAGGGGAGGAATAGAGGGGGTAATTGGGGAGAGAGGGGTGGGGGAAGGTTGAGACGCGGCCGCACCGGGCCCGCCGTATGCGTGGGAAGCGGCGCGCTCAAACCCCCCCGCTTCCCACTTTACCCGAGCAGGAGCCAGGAGTCACTGGCGCCATCGCGCATGCGCGGCACGGCAGTAGGCAGCGGGGAACGGCGGCCGTTATGAGCGGCGCCGGCAGCTATCGCCGCCGCCGCATGTCAGCGGCTGTGTGGGGGGTGTGGTGGCCATTAGGAGCGGCGCCGGCGGCTATCGCCGCCGCCGGCGCATCTGATTTGTGGAGCGGGTGTGATGTCAGTGTTGGGGTCGGGCTGAGCCAGAACACAGCCCGGCCTCAACTGCCAGCATTGACGTCACATCCGTTTCATTTCTGTCTCCACAATCCATTTTTGCCCCATCACGAATGAGGTGCCACTAAAGAAGTTTCACTTCAAAAAACGGTGCACTGCGTCTCACATAAAGAGAATGGGGATATGATCATCAAAAAGGTTAATCAAAAAGTGTCTGCATCAGTACTCGTTTTTTCCATGTTTTTATCTAAATAAACCTTTTGGTTTATCATATCCCCATTCTCTTTGTGTGAGACGCAGTGCACTGGTTTTTTCCCTATGGGATTTCCTCTATGGGACGTTTACCTTCAATACAAGGAGGCCTCCTGGCAGACGGTAGTGGGAAAACTCACAGTTTGCCATCTCCCTTTTGGACGAAGTGCTTTGAGGTAGGACAACAGGTAAAGTAGCTCCTCTCTCTTTGCAGGCTCCGAAGAACTGAGGGTGCGGTCGGCCACATCCGGCTCCTCCCTTAGTTGAGATGGTCTTTCGGCATTGGCTGTCACAGTGCCCCCTCCCTCTGGTGCAGATTAGAGTAGAGGATTACTAGGACAGGGCGTGACTGGATCCTCTCTGAGCCAGTCACATCGCTTGGGTGTGGCTCTGGCTTTCACGCCAGACCCTTGCAGAACTTTGCAACAATTGAGCATGCAACCTTTTTGCAGACAGCCCGCGCGCTCTCCAGTCTTGGCGGGAGACACCATATTGACTGACGAACTTCACATGGTGTGTTCCGAATAGAAGAACCACCATTTTAAGTTCACTGTTGTACAGGACCACGTGTCCCACGCGATTCTGACCAGAATCCGTCCTCTGTAGTTCCTTACATGGTTGTACTGTCTACCAATCTTAGGTGTACCCCAGGCTAGCAAAGCTCCCTCTGATATGCTGCACTCGTTCACGGTCCATCACAAGTACTCTGTGGTTCCTGTCTGGTGACGGCTAGTAGTACTCTGGGCGTTCTTCAAGCAGAGGGGCATAAGCACCTAGTACATCAGGCACCGCTCCTAAGACACTCCCTAGCAGTACTTTAATGCTGCCCTGCTGCGGCACTGGCATCGCAGACAATCTCCAGAGGCCCCTGGAACACGTTAGTCAGGCCACCCCCTTTAGGCATCATACACCTCCAGTCCACAAGGTGACTCAGACCAGCAATAGCCTCTGTCTCCACACAGTTCACCTTATGGATCAGCATAGACTGCAGTTCATGTGTCACTACACCTGGCCTCCCTTTCTTGTCAGTACTTGCTCTGAAAGAGTATCTTATAACTTTCAGCCTTGCGTCGCTGAAAGCCTGTCCTGTTGAGTAGTATTTCAGCAGCGCATCCAAAAGTAACTGTGTTTCCCCACCCAATGGGAGATTCTGTCATTACAGCGTGTGTCGTGCATGCTACCTGTTGGTAAGTAGGAGGGCTGAGTCATCCGCCGATGTTTGTGGGGACACAGGACAGGTTTCTGGGGTACACACCCAGCATGGTTCTCTAGCATTGCAGTGCCTCCATCTGTCGCAGGCGCCAGATGTATGGAGACAATCTCCTACGATAGAAACAATCTCTCTCCTTCCGCAGTAAGATCACACACCAGGCAGGAGGTATATGAAACAGGAACAGTTTATTCTGTTCAGCTCAATGCAGCCACCACAGGCCTCTGCCCTATGCAGTTTCTGGTGATATCTCCAGCTCTAGGATGGTCCCTGGACCTGCACTACAGGTTAAGGGCCCCCGCAGCAGTCCTTGCTCTTCCCTGATCCTCTATCAGGATCAGGGGAAAGGTGCACACTCACTCTCCCCCAAGGGGAAGAGGAACAGGGAAGGCCAGTATTCAGGCAAGCTGTATGTGACCTGCCTCTCTCAGGTGGGGTGAGGCCCTCCCTACATTTGGGTGGCAATCCCCTTAAGAACACCCAGGAGGAGGGCACCAGGTCTGTCCCAGGATTGGGAGAACCCATGGCTGGTTCCACCTCCCCCCCCCCTCCTGTCACACAATGGCACTGCTGGGAGTGGGGAAAACCCATGATAATTACTGGCAGGCCTGCTCTTACCAGGGCTTACTGCCAGTGAGGGCAAACTGGCAGCCAAGAACCAGTCCTGGCTACAATAAAAACACCAGAAATTCAAAGACTCAATTATGTATAGAAGAAGAAATTGAGGAAACTGCCTGTCTAAGCGTATTTAGCCACAGTACACCTGGGACAGAACACCTCTTTATTAAAATATGCTCATATTTAAACTGCACAAAATTAGAGCGAGAGAAAAGAGTTCCCCTGTTCATATTTAAAACTGAACTTATTCCGTGGAGAATATATGAATTAATCACAATCAAGGTCATCCCAGGAACATTTTGCTGGCATGAAATCAATAGTCTAATAGACTAGTTCTCTTCCAGCCAATCGCAAATAAGACAAAGCTTGGAAGGTAAAGGACTCTTGTCTGCACGTACTGGGGAGGGTGTGCACCAAAATACTAATTCTGGTGTATTTTCATTGATTAGCAAGTGTTGCTTATTGCAGTTTATACGCGTAATGTTCACACATTAATTTGCTATGTTTAAATAAATTTCTATACAATAAAGGAGGGGGCCTGGACATATAGGGGTAACCAATATGCTGCATTTGTGGTGCAGGGAATAAAGACCAAGCATTTCACATATTATTGATAATACCTTTTTATCAACAGTCAATGGAGATTCCGAAAAAAGAAAATGCACATATTACATTTTGTATTATTTCTAGGATTTGTTGTAAAGGAGCACTCCTGGGGACACGTTTGAACCGTGTTGATTTCAGCTCCGGGGACCCCCTGCTTCCCGAGATACTTATCTCCGTAGGTGCTGTCGTTAGGAACCCCTGGTGGGTTCACAATATGGCAGCTTTCAGTAGCAGTGGCCCCCGGATCTGAAATCAACAGGGTCTAAAAACAACATGTCGCCAGGAGTGCCGCTCTAAAGGATATTCAGACAAACTAATTGTATTAACCCGTTGTTACTAATTAGCTTCTCTGTTGAATGTTTTTCATGCTGATGACATTAACGAACATTTAGATTTACAAAGAAAGAGTCGTATATAATTAGGGTAAGTAGGCACAACTTGAAGTATCATCAGTTTGGGCAGATTTTCGCTAATCACAGATGACCTCATTTTAATGTAGTTGTGTTTCATATTGCAACGACCTGTCCCCAAGTTGTCACAACATTCCAACCTCTCATCTTTTCTGGAGAAAGAATTGCTTAAATAAGAAGAGTTTCATTGGGAGATAACAAAATAAAAGATAAAGGGCCATATTTACTAATAGGTAAAGTAGTAGAATAGTGGGCCAGAGTGCTCTGGGATGTTGAGGTTTATTAAATATTTATTCATTCAAAACGTTTTTGGAATATTTTAACGCTTTACCAGTCAGAAGCGCCATTTAATAAGACATGGTAGTTGAGGCTAGTACCAGCCTACTGGATGGCTAATAATTGGTAACAACTTACAAGCTTTAATGAGTGAACCCAAATTATTGACACCAGCTACATGTATGAGGCCTCACATACGCCTCATGTTATGTGGTTATCTGCTTTTGTTCTATTTTGCTGCAGTACCGTTTCTAGACTGTTTACGCTATATACAGTATCATTGAAACCATAGGATTTTTTTTTATTGTTTAAACCTACATTTCAATAAAAGAAAAGACGACAAGTCTTTCTTTTTAGAAAATGAAATCTGAATTGTACCTCCATGCACTATAAATTCATAGTGCTCTGCCCTTGAGTGCCTCATTTCCGTCCTGTTTACAGTACCTCTCTCTCGCCTAAAACCCTTTGCCCTCCCTTGCCCTTATAATTTAGTTGTCCAACTCTCTGACCCTCATTATTCAGCCAGCACTTTCCCCACTTTCAAGTCAAATCTAAACGCACACCTTCTGAATTAAGCATTTCAACAGCCTGGAGTCATGAATACTGCTCGCCATTCCCATTTCTCTCACTGTCTCTTAGTCTCCACTCACATTATAAGATTTTCCTATCATAAGCTTGAATGTTTGATGCACTTTTTATATTCGGGGTTAATGTTTGTATGTATGTATGTATGTATGTATGTATGTTGTATATTGTATGTATGTATGTATGTATGTATGTATGTATGTATGTATTTTGTATATTGTATGTATGTATAACTTTAAACAACTTCCACAGCTGTACAGTACACATCGCTTTACAAGAGAGATGATGTAGTACAGGGAATTATAATGTAATACAGTAAGTGCAACAAATAAGATCAGACTATAGGAATTGAAATCCCTGCCCCAGAGAGCTTGCAATCTAAGTGTTACAATGGGAACCTTGCAGAGACAGCAGGGCAGGGAATAAGCACAGTAGATGGCAGTCATTGGTAGGAGTGGCTGTGGGTGTGGGACAGTAGCTTTGAGTCTAAGCTTTTGGGGGCACTTCTTCTAAGAGGTGAATTTTAAGGTTTGTCTTAAAGGTGTAATCTATTATCACATTTTTTAAGCGTTGTGTACATTGTTGGTGCTATATAAATACAAATATATAAACATACAATTCAAGGGTGATCAGAGAAGGATGAATAAAAATTCTGTGGGGCAAGTTCATCAAGGACCAGTACAGGTTAGCACAAATAACGTCCATTGACTTAAGTTGCTTATACCTGCACTTTATGAATCTGCCCCTATGAAAGAATTACAATTTTAATTAACATGTCAGAACAATTCGAAGTAAATATTGTATGTTGGTTTTTTTACATACCACACAATATTGAAAAGCTAAATAAAGGGCCAGAGAGCAATAGGTCTTCCGTTCTGAACATCGACTGATTTAGAAATGTACGAATAATTACAAATGCATGAATTACTTTTCTATAATAACTTTGGGGACATACAGTTATTCTGCTCTAGGGATTCTCCAACCTGTACTTCTGATCCAGAATCAGTGTGAATATTGATTACAAGTACTGTATATGGGATTAGCCGCTATTTGGGTAAATCCCAGAAGTCACGTTTCACGACACCTACAGTATGCAAAAAAGAATAAATAACACCAAAAATATGTTCCTAATTTGTCTTACCAGACAACTGACTGAAGCCATAAAGTCAGGTATTGCTGACCCACAGTACCAAACCATCAACGTTTGAAATATAATAATAACAACAACAACAACAACAACAACAAGACTTTATATCATACAGTGAACTTTGATAAAGCTCTACAGAGCGAAACATGTCAGTGTGATTTTCTCCCGTTTTTGCCCTTATTAAAATCGTTTTATTTTTTCACCCTCTTTGCTTATTCATTGAAGTGGTGCGGCGACTTTTTGGCTTTTTTGCCTCTTTTTCTCTTGATTGTATCTTCAGCGCATTGCACACCAGGGATCGCACCCGGCAAGTGAAGACTCCTTATTATAGAGTGGATTACACCAAAGGAGAAGAAATTGATTAATTCCCATGTGAGTACTTGGTTATTTATCATTTTGAACTGTCTTGATAATAGGAGGTTGCCATTGGACATTGGGCATTCATATTTCATGCATGATTGCACTTTCTGAATGGGATTTCATACCTGCACAAGATATATATATACTCTAGAATGGACTTTATACTAGACTTGCCTAGGGTGCCTCCTGCAACATTGTAATTATTTCTTATTGAAAGGAGCTTTGGATTTATATTCAGTCTGTTTTGTTTCCTTTATCTAAAGGAACCCCACACCCTTTGAGCCCCATTTCCTCCCTCTGGGGAGATTCTATGGTGCAGGGACTTGAACCAGTCTCAACCTGCTTCAAACTCAATGTCATTGTTTTCAGAGTGAGTGTCATTACTCACTGAGCCGCTCACGGGTCTCTAAACAACACCAAGCTCAGTGTACCGTTTATTCGCTCCAAGACTGTAAGGACTTGTATTACATTTCATCTATTTTATTGCTATCCAGGAAAATAAGTGAATATTTTTTTTCTCACAGCACATATTTCTACAGAAAAAAATGTCTTTGTTTGACAGATGGCATAAAGGCTTAATGCTGCTCCCTTCCTTCCTTGTAACGCTAAACCAAATAACCACACATAACGTTGGAAGAAAAGGTCACAGCTTTATTTTAACATCCACTGTTAAAACCCACCAGCCTGCCCGCCAGCCCAGCATGATCCATGCGAATGGGGGGAGATCCTTGCCCAGCAGCCAGCAATTGGCTGCGCTCCCTCCCCCCGCCCAAAGCATGTGAAATGGGGGGGGGGGATCCTTGCCCAGCAGCCAGCAATTGGCCGTGCTCCCTGCCCCTTCACTAAGCACCGTAAAATGGGAGGGGGAGATCCTTATAAGTCGATGTTGGGCTGCATTCCCTCCCCTTCTCGCCCCTAGGGTCAGCTTAGGACCAGCCCTAAAGCTGTGCCCCGCCTTTTAGCAGCGTTGATTGGGCATTGGCCGGCCTGGCCCTAAAGCCGGCGCCTCCCGCCTGCCGAACTGTTCTAGGGGCTCCAGCTAAAAGGCGGACCCTAAAGTCCTCACCCATTCTCAGTCTCCTTAGCTTGGCTTGCGTGGCAGCTCCGCTATCCGGATGCTCCTCTGCTAGGCACCTGATTCCCTGGGGCCGACACGCCAATCCAAAGCTGCGACCTCTGACCTTAATTCTTCCTGCAAAATCCCCTTGATGTTACTTGGAACACCTCCAAATCCTTTGGCGATGGATGCACGCCGTCCCTTCTGTGCCAGCTGCCGTCTTTGACGTCAATTTCTTTGTGCTTAAGAGTTTTACCACCGCAAGAGAGGATGAATTGCCAATGGCCTTCTTCCTAGCCTTCTCTTTCCTGATCCATTTCCCTGGCCCCTTCCAAATCTGCCTTGGAATAATTTCGGACCAAATGACTTCAACCTCACGCCACAGCACCTTCTAGCGGGCGCATTCCTATTGTAACCCATAAATCACCTCTAGTGTTTTGGTGTTGGCTAGGTCGTTCCCCCCGAGGTGTAGCAAAATAACATCTGGTTTCACCTGAAATTCTGCTAGTGCCTTGTACAGAGCCATTTGCAGATCAACCAAGCACCTTCCTCTCTTCCCAAGCCAATGCAAATTCATCCTGTCCTCCGCAAAACCCAGCTGCGGGCCGCACCGCTGATCCTTCACCCATTTGTGCGCCCAATGAATGAAGAAATGACCGATGATCCACACTTCCAGGGTTCTTGCGCAGCTGCCTACTGAGGGAGATTTTTAAAAAAATATTCTTGTGCCCGCACATTGCCGTCCCCTTTGGTCCTGATGTAACCCCTATAGGCACTGGACTTCCACCTCTCCAGTTTCTTTATTTGCTCCGGCGTACAGTTGTTCTCCGCTGCCGCTGTAGCAGTGCCGATTCTGAAGGAATGGGTACCAAATACACTAGGATCCATCCCCCCAGCGGCAAGGCACTGCCTAAAAAGCTTTAAAACTGGTATCTTGTGAGCAGCGTTGCGTCCCAGTGGATGAGGAAATTGCCACCTACCTTGGGCCTGTGCCTTGCGTACCACTTAATCAACACCACTGGGCATACTCTTTTGTTATTATTCATCGTGAGGTGGACCCACGCTCGCCTTCCCACTTGGTCATTTTTTGACCTGTGGATCTTGCACGCCACAGACTTGAATTGATAATCACGTTCGCGAAAAGCAAGCCTGAACCCTGGGTTGCTTTAGATGCCGCCACTAACTCACCGACCCTGAAGGCGCCAAAGAAAGCCGCAGCAAATGCTACTATGAACAGTTCCCTTTCCGCTGCATAAGATCATACCTCTTGTTTCCATCATCAATACCTCAAGCCTGTCTAGCGTTACCGGCTCCCTACCGTCAGTTCTCTTGGCTTCGCCCCTATCCCAGCCTATGAGGATTCTCCTTTCTATGAAATCCTTAGTTATGTCCTTGCGGTTGTGGAGTTTTAGGAAAAAAGCCAAGCCAACATGGCCCCAACACTGGCCCGTGTCGCCTCAGCTTGCTTCTGGGCCTGTAGGAAGCTAATGATTCACGCACTGCTCACTCGCTTACCCTTAACTCTGTCCTTTTCCTTGAATACGCTTACCCTTAACTCTGTCCTTTTCCTTGAATAATAGCCATGTGTGCCAAGCCCGGAGGTAGGTTTTCCAGGTATGTGGGGCTAGCGACTTCTAGACCAGGTCCATTAGTCCGATATCCCTATCTGCCAAAAGTGACGTGGGCACGTTAGACCAAGACATTTTCCGCTGGCGCAGCTCGTGACTATGTTTATGGCCCTACCGAACGACTGGTATTGGAAATGGCAAGCATGCTGGTCGATCGCGTCATTGACATATCTGCCCTTGGGGTAGGATAGGTGCTGAATGAGTTTGAATTTGCCAGGTGCTCTCTTCGGAAATATCCCTAAGGGGGATATGATCAGATTGTGTATGGGCAGCGAGTGAAAATGGCCCTGCCATGCATCCCTGGCTTACCTCCTTGTGAATTTTCTCCTGTACGACATGTGCATATGTAGAAGCTGACTTAAGATTGCGACTTGCGCACAAGGTTACCAAATTGAACCTAACTGGGATGACAAAACCCTCTCTAAAGCCATTCTCAAGAAAATACGCTGATGCCTGATAGGGGTAAGGCTGGGGCCATGGTATCATGCATTCTAATTTAATTGGCGTTGCTGCCCTTGCCAGGGCCACCATTAGACTCCTTGCCAGTGGTCCTAGCTTTCTGAAACATGTTTGCGCTGAGTGTCCACTGCTGTAAATTGAGCATATATTGTGGTTCTTACACTCCCCTCCCCTTGCGTAAGAACTTTTATTAAAGTCCCAGCATTCTGATTTCTTGGGCCTTCCCAGTGGTTGACTAGATGGCCGTCCAGCCGGCATCCTGGCAAAGGGAGCAAATTTCTCCGGTGTTACCCGGCGCACCCATAGGTCAAGATCTTTACTACCATAATTCAAAACTGGGTTCCCATGCATCTTGTGCCTAAACTCCTCGTCATATTCGTACCATGCTGCGCCCCCATGTTTTATACTGTTGTCATATAGAAGGTCTATGTATTGAAGGACGTGCAAACCCTCCTCTGGATGCTTCTCTAGCAGGCAGCTGGCTAACACTACGTAACCTCTTAGCCAGGTGTCTATGGTTTTGTACTTGTTACCGCTCTCGTCGCCTGCAGCCTTTGTTTTTTTCTTCGCCATTAACCCCTCAGTAGAAAGGTCGTATACGTCCATGAATTTTCCTTTTATTATTGCTTTCCTCACTTTGGGTGTAACCCAACTGGAGAGAGTGGCGCAGGAGAACGTGTCCTTTCCTTTCATTGCTGTGCTGGCGCTGACGCTGTCGTCCTTTATTTTTGGGACCTTGCTCTCCGCCACTGCCTCCTTACCCCACTTGGCGTAGCCTTAACCGGTCGGTTAATCACGGCTAGCTGTTTTTTTAAGGAATTTATACAGCATGGTTTTGTGCAATTGTTCCGCGCTCTCTGACTCTGAAATATCACTGTCACTGGCCGAATCACTATCAGAGCTTGAAATAGGATTTATTTCCTTACCAAGTATCTTATCGCTCAGGTCAGCACCCTGCGCTGACCTGGAACTAGAGCGCGCCGACGGGTTGGGCTGCCGGGAGGTGTCTGCACTTGGTGGGGGAGCCGGCTGGGAAGGGGGATGAGACATGGTGGTTTCTACCCGCACCACAGCGCTGGGATCTGCGTGGGGCAGGGACACTTACCTGTATCAGGTGCAGCAGCAGCATCTGCATCAGGATTCTGAGCTTCGTGGGTGAGGCTGGCAGGGCTCGGGGGGATGGGGGGGTCTTCATACAGCGGAGAGCTATTGTAGTCAACAAGGCCTTCCATCATGTCTGGGGAAAAATGTGCAGATCCACAGCAAAATCCCTGTAAGGTAAGGGGAAAAATTCTGTTAGTTCTACCTCTTCCTCTGAGGACCCACTCTTTATACCCTCTCTCCCCCCCCCCTACATGGGAGGGGATAAGCAGCCTTTCCCCCCTACATGGGAGGGGATAAGCAGCCTTCCCCACTCCGTTGGGGATGGGGGTAAGCTGACCCCCCCAGCTCATGCCCATCAGGCCATCGCAGCCCTTACGGAGCCTAGGACCCCATGCTGGGGCCTCTGCCTCTTCATTACAGATATTATTTTGAAGAAGGTGCAGCTGGGTTTGTTAAACATACCTGTCATTGCTAGTAGCAACATGGGATATGTTCTACCACATGGCACCTAACCCCTGAGCCAAGAAGAAAGCGGTACTCATGCAAACTTTGCGGTGATTTGGGCAGCTTGTCAAAGAATTGCAAATAACAGTGGAAGTAAAACCAGGAATATCTTTTTTTACAAAAGCATGTAGCATTGACATTGAAGATATGCTTTGCCTTATTGTTGAAAGATTGGAGTGACAGCTTAATGACCCATCTTGGCCAATATTTAGTGGTACATTTAAGGAACAAGCGGACATGACCGTTGGAAAAGAGATTCATGCTTATGCAGTTTACCCTATCTGTGCTCCAATCTGTCTCCTCAAAGAGCCGGTACTTTTTCCATTTCGTCTATTGTAATCTGGCATTCGGAGTCAGAATGTCTCTACACTTCAAATCAAGTTGACACATCAAGATTAAACGTTCCAGTGTTTATATTCTGCTCAGTAAATCACTGATCAATGATGAAGAGGCACTATATTAAACATACTGTAACTACAATATATAAAGAAAATAAAGAATGCAAAATGTCAGGCATTGTATGAAGAAAGCAAGAGGAGAATAGACAACCAAAAGCAAGACATATATATAACGGTGACATTTGAAAAGTAATGTTACAATTATACTCATTTAACAGTCAAAAGAAAATGGAAGAATTCGAATAAAACAACAAATAGTTTTTCCAGACATTTCAAAACTGTTTTTACCATCTTCACTTGAGAAGACCACTTTTGTTGGT
Source organism: Ascaphus truei (assembly GCA_036426205.1). NCBI lineage: Eukaryota > Metazoa > Chordata > Amphibia > Anura > Ascaphidae > Ascaphus > Ascaphus truei. The sequence goes on from WSYH01000754.1 coordinate 102,818, forward strand.
TGAAACGTTGTGCTATTAGATAATAAATTCTTTGAAAATCCACAGTGCCCTGAACCTTCAATTTTTGCTTACTTTTGAGTTTTTCACTGGCAGGGTCTCCCCTGCACCAGGATCACCGGTAACAGCAAGTATCTGTTATTTAGCTTATGGTGTGCAGCATTACAATTGTATCTTGTTTACCAGGAACGACACGCTGAGACGGAAATGTCTTTTTTTGATGCGTGTCCTCTGCATCTAAATATATATTGGGTCACCTAATTGGTTACAATCTGATTTAGAATTTCCCAGAAAGGAAGAGAATGCAGATGATGGATATGTTCACAAATCTGCCGCTTCTGAATATCAAGCTTAACAGATTTGATAAATCATGTCCCTGTCTTTACATATTGCTCACCTTTTCGTTTCTCATATGCCAGTTTCGTGCTGTTCGAAGCCGGAGCAGGTGTGTGAATGTCAAGTACTAAAAATGAAACTGTTATTTCTTGGCTGCAGCGCGTCAGAAGAAAATCACACACATTGCTGAGAAAGTAATTCCTTTTCTCTGTCTGAGTTGACATTTTGGCATTTATTGGTGTGGGAATAAATGTCATCTGCTATGGCGGGGAGGGGGGTTCGGCAAAAAAGTAACGTTATAACTATTGTTTTTTGTAGAAAATACTGTTAGTCGGATGAATATATAGTATGCTTCCCTCAAGTTTGATGCATTCCTTAAAGGAGCAATCCAAGCTTTTTTTCTTTGTTATTTTTAAAAAATACAGGATTGAAGCAGGGGGTCTCCGGAGCTCAACCCCATTAATTTCAGCTCTGGGGACCCTCTGCTTCTGGAGATACTTGACACCGAAGGGGGTGCCGGTATCTTTCTGCAGTTTTCTGTAGTTTAAAGCCCCTGATCACATGGACCAATAGGAAGCCGAAGCTGATGATGTCACGGCTTCCTATTGGCCCGCTGGGCAAGGGAGCTTTCAAAATCAGCCATAATGTGAACGCAGGAGTGGCTACTGGCACCCACTATGGAGGTAAGTATCTCCGGAAGCAGGGGGGCCCCGGAGCTGAAATTAATGGTATTAAAAAAATTGAAGAAAAATAAAATGGCTTGCATTGCCTATTTAAGGCAAGTGTGGTTTAATGACCACCAATGGCCCCAGAATACTTAAGTGGTAGTCCCTAAAACTACAAATGTGTTGCGGCTCAGAATATTTTGGACAAATAATTTTTTTTATAAAATGGCTCTTCTTCCTTGAGAGGTTGCAGACCCCTGGTCTAGCGGTTACGTCTGGGTCACTGTGGACGTGACCTCGCTTTTTACAATTATTAATAATGATCAGGGTATGTATGGCCTATGCATTATTTAACACATTCAGACTATCACACTGCACAAAGTACTTTAATCATGGATTCTGTTTATTTTCTATTGACACATCATTATTTTCTTTGGCACATGTGGCATAGCAGTGGAGACATCCTTTGTCCCATCCAATGCTAATGTACTTATGGGTTGGTGATCACATTGTTTTGGTGATCACATTGTTATTTATGAAAGGTATATTGATGACCTGATACTAATATTTGGAATGGAGATATTACTACACTCTTTTTTATTGAAGAGAGAGACCCCGATTTTAGTAGAGTGCCAAGTTCTATATACTGTATATATAATATACGGAGAAACACTCGAGGTATATAAGGAGCACACCTGAGGTATGCTAATAGGATATGCAAAGTATATTTACATGATTCACACACGTAAAAGATTTGCATAAGATCTCAGTACGCTCAAAAGTACTGTGTGCTGTGACAGTAGAGCTTCCCAGCATCTGTTTAGTACAATGCTAGAGCTGCTGCTCTGAAGCATTTATATATACCTTGCATACCCATTAACATATCTTGCTCTTGCTCTTTCTCCAATTTTTACATACAGTAGGGTTACAAAACCCCTTAAATTAACCCCCTATCCTAACAGTAAAACTTATCTTAGAAGCGGCTAATGGAAGAGGTTCCAGCGGTGGATCGGCTGTGGTGAGAGTTCGTCTGCAGCCAAACGCCGGTGGTTATTTGTTTGCGGTGTAACGGCCGCGACCGAATGTCCCATTCTGGATAGGTCTTCCCTGCTGAATTGTACTAGTCGTAATAATAAAAAATAATTTTAATAACCGTAGATCCTTAAGGATTGAAAAAAGTACATCTGATGGTGATACTTATTTTTATGTATGTATGTCTTTATCTATATAGCGCCATTCAGGTACATAGAGCTTCACAGCCGCAAAACACATGAAGTAATAATATAATACATAATGAGAATAAGCGCTTCAGACATAACAGTAACAATAAGAAAGTGAGTCCCTGCCTGAAGAACTTACAATCTATGTGGTAATTAGGGAGAACTTACAGAGACAGTTGGAGGGTGTGATGGTAAGTGCGTCTGCAAGGGGTCAAGGTCAGTGTATCTGAGAGTATAGTATCAGCCAGCAGAGTTACCCATATGCTTCGTTAGAGAAGTGTGTTTTAAAAAGGGTCCTAATGGTGGAAAGAGAGGGTGCCAGTGGGATATTGAGGGGCAAGGCTGTCCAGGGGTGTTGGACAGTGAGTGAGAACGGTTTAAGGCGAGAGAGGGCTTTAGATATAAAATGGGTAGACAGAGGACATCCTTGAGCAGAACGCAAGAGTTGGGCAGGTATATAGCTAGAAATTAGGGCTGAGAGGTAAGGAGGGGCAGAAGAGTGTATAGCCTTAAAAGTGAGGAGGAGAATGTTGTGAGTGATAAAGAGTTTAATAAGAAGCCAGGAGAGGGATTTCAGCAGGAGAAACGCTGAGACAGATTTAGGAGAGAGTAAAAGTGATTCTTTCAGCAGCATTAAGATTAGATTGTAGGGAGATAGGTGAAAGGCAGGAAGGCCGGACAGTAGGTTACAATAGTCGAGGCACGAGAGAACGAGGCCTGCATTAGAGTTTTTGCAGTAGAAGGACAGAGGAAAGAGTGTATCTTTGCAATGTTATGGAGATAAAAACGACAGGTTTTAGGTACATTGTGATTGAGGGAGGAGTTATGTGTGACCCCTAGGCAGCTTGTTGGTGATACTGGGAGTATGATAGTATTGTAAAAAGTAATATAGAAGGGGGTAGTTGGGCCAGGCTTGGATGGAAGTATGAGGAGCTCCATCTTGGACATGTTGAGTTTTAGTCGGCGGAGGACCATACAGGTTGATATAGCAGAAAGACATTCAGAGACTTTGGTCTGTATAACAGTTGTAAGGTCAGGGTTTGAAAGGTAAGTTTGTGTGTCATCAGCATTGAGGTGATATTTGAACCCCAGTGATATGATAAAGTCACCTACAGAGAGTGTCAAAAGAGAATAGGTCCCAGGACAGATCCCTGGGGTACACCTACAGAGAGATCGACAGAGGAGGAGGAGGTGTTTTCAAACGAGACACTGAAAGTATAATGGGAGAGATAAGAGGAAATCCACGGTAGAGCTCTGTTACGGATACCAAGAGTATGGAGAATGTGATGGAGAAGATGGTGGTCCACGGTACCAAAGGTTGCAGTGAAGTCTATTAATATGAGCAAAGTGTAATGACCTTTGTCTTTTGCAGCATTTAGGTCATTAGTTATTTTGGTGAGGGATGTTTCAGTGGCGTAAGCAGTGCGGAAGCCAGATTGTAGGGGGTCTAGGAGAGAGTAGGAGAAAATGGAGAAAGTGAGAGAACACAAGGCGTTCAAGCAGTTTAGAGGCAAAAGGCAGACAGGAAATACATTAAGGTGAGAATTAAAGACAGGTAGGGTCAAGCTGTTTTTGAGTAAGGGTATAACTGTTGCATGCTTCAAGGAGGCGGGAAAGGTACCAGAATGAGGAGTTGAAAATATGTGTGAGGGTAGGGATTAGTGTAGGAGCAATAAGTTTGAGGAGATGGTAGGGTAATATGGTTAAGGGGGAAGGTGGTAGAGGGTGAAGAGGAGATCAGCAGTGACTCGTCCTCTTCTGTGACAGCGGAAAAGGGGTCGAGGAAGGCAGGAGGAGTGTTAGTAAGAGATGTGGGCACTGAAAATGGAGTTAGGATAAGGGCAATGTACAACATTTCAGAAGTTCAATATATGAATGGTGGTGCTGCAGAGTGAAGGGCGCTGTGGCTTGAGACACATCCACAGGAGTTTCTTCACTTGCAGGGTAAAGGGTTCTTGTAACTGCATCTTCTGTGTGCAAAAAATGTTGAAGGTAAATACTGTTGGGATGTACCAGGCACAAAGCCCAGAAAAACACTACAAAACGCAAAAGGGAGTGATAGAAAAACTATTTAATAGTGTCCAAAAAGAGAAGGTGTACATGACATGGTTTCGTCAACAAATGGCTTTATCAAAGTGCTTTGATAAAGCCATTTGTTGGCGATACGTCAGTGTAACCTTCTCTTTTTTGACACATTAAATTGTTTTTTTTACTATCTCCCTTTTGCGTTTTTGTGGTGTAGCGTTTTTCTGGGCTTTGTGCCTGGTACATCCCAACAGGCAATGATATAGCAATGATGGGCGCCAGGAACTTTTTTCATTCAAGAGCAGCTTTATTGTTACATCCATATATACCCAGAAGTTGGCATAGACATAACCACATTCTTCCTGATGCTGTCTGAACCTACTTCCTTAGCTGTCCCTATCTTGACCCACTAGGGAGGTGATCCCCTTGGCCACCTATGGAAGACCTCCTTGTGGTGACTTTGGTAGAATTCCATTCCATATGAGCCCCTGTTAGGCCTAGTGCTAATCTCTCTCTGCCAGGGATAAGGGTCCTTCCCTCGGTCCCTGCATGTCACCTTGTGGCAGCTTGGAGTGAGGCCAGCTATGGACCCTCCAATTAGGCTGGACTGACTATGCATCAGGACTATGGCCTGTTGAGTCCTCTCTAGGCATAGGCTGCCTCTCCATGAACCCTCTGTGTTGAAAGGAGCAATCTATGTGGGATGCCCCTTAACCAGAGTACTGCCCCTCTCTATTAAATGTTAACATGGTCTCCTTACTGTACACTATCATATGAATGTATTTATAATACTCATAGTGAGATCCTACTACTTCACCTCCTCCTGGGATCTGCCCTCCAGAAGCTTCCACCAATATATAATCTCATGACATTACGGTCTCCAGGCAGAAGTGGGTGATGCTTAATATCTGCTGAGTCACCCCAGCACCATGTAATTGAAAACGGGTGTTACTCTGTGTGGGCCCACACAGTCAACCCCTTAAAGCCATGGTAATACCAAAGGGGGGTTACACCTTTTTGAATTGTAACACGAGTTTCGTGATTTATTTTCTTAAATGCGGATGGGATAAGGGTTATGTGGTTGGGACTACAAGACCCCAATATAAGGATTATGGAACATGTATGATTAATAAGGAATGCTGATACCCAACACCCATTCTCTAGATATTTGTTAATAATTTCAATTTTTTTTTAATTGAACACTTTCCAGTGCCAATTTGTATGGGCGATCGGTTTAACCTGCTGAACTGCCTTGAGATTTACTGAATTTTTACTTTAAGAACTCTTAACTCCCCGAGGTTTAAACACAGATTATGTAACTTTAATATTTATAGATATTCTCAACAAATATTTATTAACTACAGTACTCTTTACTTGACAAATATTCTTAGATTTATTATGAGATGTTTTGTAGTTCACGTACATGCTAAGATTCATAATTTGATCACTCTTAATCTTTAGTATCACAAGATGTATTATGAAGATCGAAGATTATTTCAGTTCTTAATCATTTCAGAGGCTTATTATAATCGTTTATTTGTAAACCACCAACATAGTCCAAAGCGCGGTACAATGGGGTGACAGAGATTTGATAATTATATAAACAGAGTTCCATACAAATATAGATCAGGACCAACCGATACACAGAGGCAACGAGGGCCCTGCTAGTCTTATACAAACGTGGTTCATTATTTTGAATAATATGTTTATATGGTGGCCTAGGCGATGATGATGTACGCTTTTTGTAATTTTCTTCTGTTCATTGCTTTCGGTTGTGACATCTTAGGCTGCGCTCAGGCCCATCCTTGTGCACAGCCGTTTCCTGCGTGTATGAGAACATCACATGTACTGGGCTGCAGGAGATTAGAGATCAGGGGCGTTGCGGAGCTGGTTCGCCCTCAATGAATGTACCAGCTCACGTGACGCTGATGTCACACAAGTGCAGCCTGAAAGACACATTCATATGCAGTAGGAACTGAGTCCTGAAGGGGTGCTTCTAATGTCCTGTCACAAGTAGAGTATATATATTTATCTCCCTAAAGTTGGGAAGTAAGATTACAATTTATTTTCATATGGCCACAAATAGTCCTACTTACCTGCTCAGTTACAGTAGCTCCATTTGCCAGTTGTGCCTTAAATACATTACAATGAGATGTACAGTAGTTGCATATGGGATAAAAGTATAAATCTTTGTAGTGACACTGACTTTCTGGTTCCCTTTTTTCCCCCACTTGTGGCATTGTACTGAAGAGAATACGGACAGACTCCACACATCTCATTCAACCGTTTGTAGTGCTGGGGAGCGTTAAAGAACTATTATTGCTGAAAGAGTGACTCTGAATACAAGATCACTGAGTTTGAATCAGGGGAGCTTGGTTGAAATCCCGGGGTCAGCTTCTTGTGACCTTGGGTATGTCACTTTATCTCCCTGTGCCTCAAACACCAAAACCATAGATTGTAAACTCATCTGGGCAGGGACGTGTATAAAAATTCCCATGTGCTGCGTACCGCACGCTATACTGTAATTCTGAAGCGCTTTGTGTCCCATTGGAAGAAAAGTGCTATATGAAAAAATATATAAATGTAGCCAGGTCACCTCTGGCTCCCCGGTTCCTCGTCTTCCTGTCCCTTACCTTCACCATGGTGGGGGCAGTTGCGGGTGGTGACGGACTGGCCGGCGGCTCCCTTTGCAGGGCGCCGCCATGTTTGTTGTGCTCGAGCGTGCGCGGAGGCTCGTGTATGCGCAGATGTGATGCGGCGGCCATTACAGGGATTGCAGAATGGCATAGGTGTTGCGCCGTAGTGCAGGGACCTCCCGAAGCCGCACATGCACATTTGTAGGCAGCGGCAGCAATTAGATGGTCGCGCATGCGCAGTACAGGTAGTGCACGCGGCCCCAATGCTAAAGAGGCTCTAAAGGAACTCAGCAGCCACTGGGGCTGCTAACCACGTGACGCCAGGGAGCCAATGGAAGAGCCAGATTCTCCTGCTGCATAAAGATACATTTCGCGCGCTGAGCTCAGGAAGTCATTAGGAGCTGGGACACAGACAGGGGAGGGTGTAGGTGCAGTGTGGAAAGTAGCCCCTGCACTAGGCCAGAGATCCCCTAGGCCCCAGCTAGGCCCCTACTTATATCCGATTGTGGCTGTTCTAGGGAAGGCCCCTGCAGTTAGGGACTTTGCCCTTTAAGTAGATAGTTAAGTCAGTGACACAGCTGCAGTGCACATCTCTGACCAGTGTGACCAGTGTGACCATTGTGGTCTGGGACCAGACCTACTTCACTACAGATCAGAGACTGTCTTTATGGTGATATCATTCAGAGGGAGACATCCAATCAGGAGTAGGACACCATCGCTAAGGCTTCGGCGCTGGACGCAGACGGATCCTCTTCCTGTGGTTCTGCTGTACCCGGGTGAAGGAGCCCCGGGCAGGTATCATACACCAAGTGCACCAACTATACGTCACTGATCATGTCTAAGGAGTGAGGTTGTGGGACTCTTGGGACACCTGGGTATAGGGTGTTGGTTTATGGCCCTAGGAGGTCAGCGTCATAGAGGGACACTACTGCGATGTGTTGATGTACAGTATGTTGTTATGTTCTTATCTGCACATATAGTAAACTGTTATACTTACAGTATACTTCAGTGTATGTGGTTACTGTATGTGGGTCCTGAGTCAGGGGTTATTCTATACTCTAGGATCCTGCACAGGTGGAGGCGCTGCGCCAGATTCGTAAGTGTATCAACCTAGGCTCTCACTGGCAGAGGCTTAGGTAAAAGGGCAGCATCAATAGTTTCTGTGTTCAGGGGGAAACAGGGCTACATATATTATTGCTTCCGACTACTTCAGAAGTAAAGAGAAAACGTGTACAACTCCTCCAGCTATCTCAATGGATACAGAACTCCAGAAACAATACAGCAAATACAGGGCGTCATGCAGAAACCACAGTAGATAGAACCAGCTCTTGTTAAGTTTTGGGATAGCGCACGTCAAGGACAATACAGACTGTAATGTGAAGCATTTACTGCTTTGCCTTGATAAACACATGACTCAGTCTAGAAGAGTCACTGACACCTCGGATGCATCTCTCCTCCTCCTACATATATATTTACTGAGTTTCAAAAGTGTAATCAGGGACTGGCCCTGTTTGTGTTTCTTTTTTTTCTTTTATATTTTTTTTAGCCTTCGAATACTCACCATCATTTTCTGAATTCAAATATCCTGAGTCAGAGAGTCGGCGAGTGGTGAGATGCAAAATACCTTATTCCCAATGGAATTGCATAATGTCACCAGATGCTGACTCACTGTCTCGAAATAGAATATTTAAGCTGAGAATAACAAGTTGTGGGATGTAAAGGCTAAAAATCCTGAATGGTGTATTTTTATTTAGTGTCCTATATTGGAGGCAAAATCATTGAGCCTTTTGACAGCTCCTTTACCAATTTTAATTATTTCTCCACGGTCAAAAGTATGTACTTTATACAGTATATGAGGGTAATTTTAAAAGACAAAAAAAAATTCGCATCAATATTCCCTCTGTAAACTAATTGCAGATCTCAGAGTTTTTTACTTAAAAAAATATAGATATATGCTTGCATAAGATTTTAAAATGGTCGTCGTTATGACTTTCTAAAATCGTCTTTATACAGTAACTCCATCCTGCCCATTGTCATATTGAAAAGCAGTAGTAAAGCAGTTGTGTTTAATCAGTATTAACCCTCCTGTAGCCCTGGACAAATACAATGCATTGCATATTCAGCCATCTTTTCCAATCTGCTTCAGGCCTCGTCCATGCTGACCGCGAGCTGTGCGATCAAATCAATGTCAATCCATTGGAGAGTCCATACTTCTCATGCACGTGAGCGTGGGTAATCACGTTGCACGGAGATACAAACATTTTGGTCTTTGTCGTGCTATGGGCCGGTCACGTGCGCGGTCCAGCCAATGAGGGCGAACCGCGCACGTGATGTCACGGGTGTGCCCCTCGGCACACCCTCACCACGCCGCCCACCCATCGCGCAACCCTGGAATCACCTCTGCTGCAAGCAAGCGCAACGCCATGGCGCTCCGTCTTGCGATCGCGAGCAGGCAGCATGCACGGCCTTATGCAGTTCGCCTTCCAGGTGTTATACATGGCTGCGCACTTTCACTTAGCTCCAATACGTGTTGCAAAGTAGGGTGACAATTTTATGTACTGTAGCTGTAGATCAAAGTGTTGTCCTTAACAGGGCACCGTTTACTGAATCTAACCAATACATTTATTTAACTACAGTCCGATATCGGGCCACCGCCAAAAACTATTGCCGGTTTTTATCACCCAGGCTGGCGTTAGGCCTATCTTCCCTATCCTAAATATCAGCGGTGCGCAAAGTGTGGGGGCGCACCCCCGAGACTCGCTGCGGAGGGTGCGGGGTTTACAGAGGCCCCCGCACGCTTCCCGAATACATTAAAATTAATGCCGGGGGAGCTGCAGAGCCTCTGTAAACTTCTACTTACCTTGTTTCAGATGCTCCTGGTCATTCATCGCCATGGCAACGTGGCGTCAGACGTATACCACACAAAAATGAAACAAAAATAAATATCAGAATGCAGAAGCGTACAGTATATATTTATCTTTGTTCCAGAAAAGATGTGATGAAAATTCATAATTTACAGTAGCCCATGTGGTTTCAGTGTTGAGGGAGAAAATCCAATACACCTGTCTGTTCAGGTAGTGATATGTCTTTGTAAATACCGCTCGCTTCTCTCTTGCCAGTTTCTCTCACCGTGGGAGGCGATAACATGCTGATTTATCTCACAGTGCACTTTTTCTTTTCTCCTTCCCTTTTATGTGATGTTCAATAGATGGAATTTTTTGCCTAACATTTGTCTTGTTCACACATTATAAACTTGTTAGCATTGAAACTTGATGGTGACTAAAAGCCTTAAATCGGCTATGCCTCTTGCGACCTTTTTAAAAATTATTATTATTTCGTTATTTGTTTTACTGGGAGGAAAGCAGGGAGTCTCCAGAGCTAAACCATGTTGATTTCAGCTTCAGGAACCCTCTGCTTCCCAAGATATATACACTGGCGACACACTTTATTCGAGCTTGGCTAGTCCCACGAATTCGGGTATACCCGGGTGTATTGAGGTTTGTGACTGTTTTCTGCCCGAGTGCATTGAGTTATTTTCCAAGCAGGGATTGAAGCATTTTATTCCCGCTGGCTGCAATACTGCACAGTATATATATATATACTGCATTACAATTCATGAATTTATGCCATCTGGTAGACACGCGAAGCATTGCAGCCTATTAAATCCTAATCATTATCATTTAACAGATCACCGCCCTCACCAGTCATGAACCCAGGCTGGGAAGGCAAATGCAACGGGGCTTGTCAGAGGTGAGGAGTGGCGCATTCCAGGTATCTGCCAGGTACATACCGGGTATTTGCTCGAATAAAGTGTGTCGGTGCAGTACCTTGAACGGGGTTGCAGATATCGCGGGTTATTAGGAAGGTTTGAAGTCATCCCTTGCGGCTCCCTAATGGCCTGCATGACGCCGGACCTTTAAACAGGACAGAGAAGCAACATGTACGTATCCCAGGAAGCAGGGGGTTCCCGGAGCTAAAATTAAGCTCTGGAGACCCCCTGCTTCACATCTAGGGGGAATTTGTTTGTTTTTTAAGGCAATGCGGCTGTAAGCGTGTTTACCATGTAATGTCACCGGTGGTACATACTTTTGTAGCACACAGAAACTTGGAAAAGAAAGACTTGAGGTGTATATATATATATATATATATATATATATATACTATCTGATAAAAAATCACTGGCATCCAATAGAAATTCAATAATGAATGGTGCATGTCCCATATAAATAATAAAAGTATACATTACCCGCATAGCAGCAAAAAGGGAGACAGCACGCAGGTAATGAAATAAATGTATTAATACAGCACATAACTCCAACGTTTCGATCCCACAGGGGGATCTCACCACCCTGAGAAGATCCCCCTGTGGGATCGAAACGTTGGAGTTATGTGCTGTATTTAATACATATATATTAAAAAGTATTAGGGAAGAAGCTCATAGCTTGACCATAGCTCAGATGATTTGGTCTAACTCTAATTGTTTGACCAATGAGACATCTCTGAGAGGTATTTAAGACCTCTGGGTAATGGCCAAATTATTCCCTGAATAAAGTAGTTAGATCTACGAAACATGTTGGATGTATTAATGCCATAATTTTGCCTATATTCATCCTTTGGATCTGTATCACTATCAGCTTATATTGGCTGCCACCGTGCTAACTGAGGCGATTTCTGCGCCGGTAAGAGACTGTAAGGAACCTCCCTTCTTCCTTTCCTCCCTACTGATTCCTCCATTGCCACGAGAACTGTGACGTCACTCTCCGCTACACACGTGACAGCGGCATTGTGGCACGCTGTGTAAGCCCCTGAGTTGCGGAAGGTTTTCAGAGCAATTCCAACAGCTCTGGACTGCCCTAAGATCATAGCAGCTGGGAAAAGCAGCAAATCTACACAGGAGAGACGGGGGACTGTAGGGAATTCCCCTGGAGGCAGTATAATCGCCGGTTGAGGAGCGGTCCCACTAAGTGTCTGAATCTGCAGTATTACCAGGCTGCTTGAAGGGAATCCCCTTGTGAGCAGCGTCCTGCTGTGTGAGGAGTGCATGAAGGATCCCATGCCCCAGAACCATCATAGAGGCTCCTGCAGAGACAGCTGAGTGCCAGACCGTCCTGTTTTACAGCTACAGAGTGGTACCAGTGTGATATGCACTAAATGCACATGTTATTCTATCTGATGTACGCAGATTTATACCCCTTTAATATTGTAATACTTCTATTACTTACTCTATCACTATTTGGCGTTGTGCGCTGTTTTCTTTTTGTTTCCATTTCTTAGAGTGTGTGGGTGCTGAGCCACCCCTAATGTTTATACACAACGCCATATCAACCACACGGTTATGTTATAATTTAATTATTTAATCACTTATTCACTGTGGTATTGTGGTTTACTTTATTTCACTGGAATAGTATCAATGGCGCTAAACACAATCTACAATAAATGATCGTATAAATATACAAATACAATAAAAATATAAATATACAACGGATGAATTGATGGATGATCTCGGCCAACGTTGATCAAACATGAAATAAGAAAAAATACATATAATACTGATAAAACATATATAAGACAAATACATAAAAAACCAACACAACAGACAAGAGTTAGCAAATATTAAAATATACAATTAGCAACAAATAGATATAATGTAGCTGAAACACACAGTGGACTAAAAATGATGAATTTAATATATTATAAAACATACACAACAATTAAGCACAATTAAAGGACCCAATCGATATCCGTCCAATTGCCCGCTTACCGAAGCCAGAAAATATAACCGCAGGGGATATTTAGAGAGAGTATCCCTCTCACAGTAACTGGTTCTCGACCGGCACAGCTTGCAGATGATTTCCAGAAATCGCCGCGTGCTGATGGTGTAAGAAATGGAGGAAACGTCCTCCACGCGGTGACAGGGGCGGGAGATCACTGTCTTGATGTTGAGCAGTCCGGGCATGCGCAGAAGCGCCCGTCACGTATTGACGCACCGCAAACTCTCCTGCTCCTCGCGGTCGCGTTTCATCCAAATGGCGGCAGATTCAAAAGTGCTGTGGGTCACAGACTGCACGGCTGGGGTTCAATTTAACCCCTGAGGAAGGAAGCCGTTGCTTCCGAAACGCGTTGGGTGGTCCCCGTACCACCCCCCCCGTTGCCGTCAGCTGCCTTTTTCCATTGCCAATCCCAGCCGTGCAGCTCTGTGACCCACAGCACTTTTGAATCTGCCGCCATTTGGATGAAACGCGACCGCGAGGAGCAGGAGAGTTTGCGGTGCCGTCAATACTGTGACGGGCGCTTCTGCGCATGCCCGGACTGCTCAACATCAAGACAGTGATCTCCTGCCCCTGTCACCGCGTGGAGGGACGTTTCCTCCATTTCTACACCATCAGCACGCGGCGATTTCTGGAAATCCATCTGCAAGCTGTGCCGGTCAGAGAACCAGTTACTGTGAGAGGGGATACTCTCTTAAAATATCCACTGCGGTTATATTTTCTGGCTTCGGTAAGCGGGCAATTCGGACGGATATCGATTGGGTCCTTTAATTGTGCTTAATTGTTGTGTATGTTTTTATAATATATTAAATTCATCATTTTTAGTCCACTGTGTGTTTCAGCTACATTATTATTCTATTTGTTGCTAATTGTAATATTTTAATATTTGCTAACTCTTGTCTGTTTGTTTGTTGGTTTTTTATGTATTTGTCTTATATATGTTTTATCAGTATTATACTATGTATTTCTTTTTCTTATTTCATGTTTGATCAACGTTGGCCGAGATCATCCATCAATTCCATCCGGTTGTATATTTATATTTTTATTGTATTTGTATATTTATACGATCATTTATTGTAGATTGTGTTTAGCGCCATTGATACTATTCCAGTGACATACTCTTGTCTGACCAGGGGTCAGAGACGTATCTAGGCAGCTACACGTGGCCAATTTATATTATTCCTATTTTTTTTTTTTTTTTTTTTTTTTTTTTTTTTTTTTTTATTTATTTTTTATTAGCGCTACCTATTGTTTTTTATGGTTTACTTTATTTATATATGGTTTAGTCACTGCACTGTATTCAATTATAATAAGGAGATAGATAGTAGCGCACAGTTTATTTCTGTTATTCTTGTGGACTGTCTGGAAGTTTGGCGAACTCTTCCAAATATTAAAAGCATGGTGTGAGGACAATAAGAACAGGAAGTGTCTTTAATATACCCAATGATAACATTATGAGATTAAATTCCTATAAAGTACGTTGGGGTCTATGTATCAAACTGCCAACTAATGTGTTTGGGTCAAATGTACAAATCTTGTTACACTGTAATATTGATGCAAAGCAACCGTCAGAGAAACTTTCACTACATCAGAGGTGGCCGAGTTTGCTGATGTTAACAATTGAACAAAACGGCATAGTCACATGATTTGATACTGCACATGCGGTTATGATACGTTGCATATAACGTGTGACATGTAGCTCTTCCCTATTTCCCTTATAAACTCCCCAATTCTCAAGCTGACACACGAGGCGGGAAAGCAGCCAAAACCGCCAAAATACCAGATACATTGACACATATTCAAAATGTCTTTTTGCTCGTGTCCGTTGTATGGCAGAAATGTGGGCTTGATCTTTTTAATTGCTTTTCATTACTTGCAGGTACACCAGAAATAGTGGTTCTGGAGGTTACTGTAAGTTGCAATAGGGCAAACATATCCTTTTTGTGATTATTGACCGGAATATACGCCCAGTAATGTAGTTCAAAAACTGAAAGCTTCAAACATAATATTTCTACCTTCAACAAAGTTATTATGTTTTTCATAATATTGTAATCAATTCATTGTACACGCTCTTTAGCTGTTCCAATACTTAAAATAAAAGTGGCCAATATAGAGTTACTACCGTATATTGTATCTCTACCTATACTTAGCCCAGACTTCTATCTCGATTGCCATCCGCATTGCTTTATGGCAACGTGACACGTGCACAGTTGACTGCTCATTTGAATGACTTTGCTTCACATAAAATGAGCAGAATTTTGCAATTGGCTGTCTCTAAATCCTTTGAGTAATAGAACGGCTAAGATCTGAGAAAAATAAAGGTAACATTGCAGCTCATGCAACTACGAAACCAATATCCAGATGAAGCCAGGGTTATTGCCCCTGCTAGCGTGTTACGGTGGGATATTCTGTGACATTGTGCATGGTCACCGCCACTAAATCCTATGGAAATTGTGTGATATTCGGTTAGGCAATATTCTGTACCATCAGTAGGTTAAATAAAATTGGCTAAATCTGTAAGTGCATTTTATGGAAGGACCACATCTATGTATAGCCATGGCTGGTCCAGACTATCTTTCTGCCTTCCTGCCACATAAGTTCTGATAGCTACCGACAGTGACAGACTATCCTGTGTGTATACCCCCCCTCCCCCCCATGTGCCTCTCTGAATGACAAGGGGTGGAGGTGAACTGAGTCTGTGTCCTCCAATCATGGTGCAGACCCTGTGCCCCCCCCCCTTTGAGCCTTAGGGAGGAAGTGTTCCAAATTGTATTCAGTCAAGGTCTCCCCCTCTTGGGGTTGAGATGGGAGTTGAGCGCTTCCCCTCCTGGGGTAGAGACCTGCAGCCCAAGATCTGTGCAGAGGACAAGGTCTCAAGACTGCAAGAGGTCAGGCACCATTCAGAAGTCTGGGACCTATCCTGACAAGCCCATGCATACACTCTAATACCAACTGCAATGGCTGCACAAATAAAGAATCCTATTGATATACTCCTGCCTAAGTAAGTCTATTGGGTAGGAGTATGAGAGAGAAGTCTGTCGTGGTGGGGACTGTCTCCAGGAACCCTGGAGCCTATTGCGACTGGAGGCGCTGATGACACCAAGATAAGAACATGAGGATCACCAAAAGCCTGTCCTGTTTCCCCTTACCACCGCGGACGCTCATCTCTCCTGGACTCTCACAGGTAACAAGCACCACACTGACCTGTAGCCAGAGTAAATCTCGCAGAGAGGGGGGGAAGCAGCGCTACATATGCATTATATGATGGTTCCTAAAAGATAGTAGATATTCATATCACAGAAACATCATCTCTGGCACTCAGTTGGCAACCTCCGTTTGGACGTAATTAAGGCTGGATAAAGAGAGAATTCTGACAAGGAACACTTTAATCTGAATGTTATGCTGAACCAGTTCACACATACCATGAGAGAAACACATTTTTATTTTCTAGTGATCACACGCTTCCTGTTATAGGATAAAATGGCAATAATGGGAAGCCCCCGCTACTGCTAAGTATATATGTGTGCGGTGCTCTTGGGTGTAAAACGATATGAACACAGAAGAGAAAGTGACCCAAGATTAGCACTCAAGCTCACGCTCTGGTGATAAGTGTTATAGGATAAAACAAACCTTTTACTTGCGGATGATTGAGGTGCATGTCAGTTCTGCAAAATGATCATTCTGATTTTTTTTAGTTTTACATTTTTTTTTTATGATCCATACATACCTTTTCTTTCTAAGCAGTGAAATACTTTAATAGTGTAAAACAAAAATTGTGAGGCGCTTCCAAGAAAGATGTGATAAATAAATATATAAATATAGTGATAAATATAAATATATAGTGATTGATATCAACAGTGCTCAAAAATAATGATAGTAAAATTCGCTGCTCAACCCTCTTAGGAGAAGATCCGGTTTTTCCTCTCTTGACTGTTTGGAAGAAGCTTGTGGGGAGCGCAGATTTTCACCATATGAAAGGAAAAGAATATATAATAGTGTAATAAGTCCACCTGTGGAAATATGTATGGGGATCGAGATTAAGAACTCACATTCTCCCAATTAAAATACAGCATTAGAAGACACTCTGAAGACTCTGTAGTTTGCAGGGGGTCTTGCTTAGTGTACTCTCCCTGGTGTCAGTGGAACAAGCCCTCGATGGAAACAGAGACAACTCTAGTGCAACATTGTATGTTCACTCATAGTATATTCAATAAAAGCAGTGGTAATTTGCACTTACATTAGCACCATGTGCATAGACACATAAAAATCAAAGCGCAGCAGCAGTATACACCATCTACCCCTCTCCCGGGATCGCGTCGTGTCACTTCCGGTTCGGTCCGGCCGTCGCATCACTTCCGGTTTCGCGATCGATCTTGAAATGGGTCCACACGGGTTCTGGGGCATGGGGGGCACACTCTGGGTTGCTGCTGGTTCACTCTACGCGTTTCGCTAGCGTGGCAGCTTCGTCAGGAGTCCGATCTGTAGCATAATGCTTCTGGGTCTTCTGGAAAAAGTGCTGAACCCCCTGGAACTGGTGCAGAATTCTGTGGCCAGGTTGTTAACTAACCAGTCCGTTCTTGCCACATGACACCTGTTCTCTGTTCTCTGCACTGGCTGCCTTTGTTTGAATGTACAGTATCCAATACTGCCGGCTGCCACTATTCACCCAGAAGTTCCAACCCCTGTTCTGGATCTTCAAGGTGGATGGCGTTGGATTGTCTTTGATGACGTCACGGTACGAGAGCTTCCTGATACCCCTGAATTTGGAGGGCCAATGCTTCTTAGTGGATGCCAGCACTGCTGTATCAGGAAGCTTTCGTACCATGACATCATCAAAGACAATCCAACGCCATCCACCTTGAAGATCCAGAACAGAGGTTGGAATTTCTGGGTGAATAGTGGCAGCCGGCAGTATTGGATACTGTACATTCAAACAAAGGCAGCCAGTGCAGAGAACAGAGAACAGGTGTCATGTGGCAAGAACGGACTGGTTAGTTAACAACCTGGCCACAGAATTCTGCACCAGTTCCAGGGGGTTCAGCACTTTTTCCAGAAGACCCAGAAGCATTATGCTACAGATCGGACTCCTGACGAAGCTGCCACGCTAGCGAAACGCGTAGAGTGAACCAGCAGCAACCCAGAGTGTGCCCCCCATGCCCCAGAACCCGTGTGGACCCATTTCAAGATCGATCGCGAAACCGGAAGTGACGCGACGGGCCGGACCGGAAGTGACGCGGCGCGGTCCCGGGAGAGAGGTAGATGGTGTATACTGCTGCTGCGCTTTGATTTTTATGTGTCTATGCACATGGTGCTAATATAAGTGCAAATTACCACTGCTTTTATTGAATATACTATGAGTGAACATACAATGTTGCACTAGAGTTGTCTCTGTTTCCATCGAGGGCTTGTTCCACTGACACCAGGGAGAGTACACTAAGCAAGACCCCCCTGAAAACTACAGAGTCTTCAGAGTGTCTTCCAATGCTGTATTTTAACTGGGAGAATGTGAGTTCTTAATCTCGATCCCCATACATATTTCCACAGGTGTTTGGACTTATTACACTATTATATATTCTTTTCCTTTCATATGGTGAAAATCTGCGCTCCCCACAAGCTTCTTCCAAATACTTTAATAGGCCTAATATTTTGTATAAATGCGGGCCGATAGGAAGCCGTGATCTCATCCCTTACAGCTTCCTTTTGGCCCCCTTGACCAGGACATTTAAGGAGCAGAGAGATACCGGGACCCCCTATGGAGGTGTGTATCCCGTAAAGCAGGGGGTCCTCGGACATGAAAAAAACACGAATCAGCTACGGAAACCCCCTGCTTCAAACCTATTATAAAAAAAAAAAAAAAATTGTTACTTGGACTGAAGCTAACTTCCTTAGAACCGGACTTTAAAAAAAAGATTACAGTTAGATAAACAACCATTATTATAATTGTTACTAAGGAATTCTATGATTTTCTGTCTGTACAGTATTCCAAATCCTATGCTTTTCTTTCCTGAAGTAAACCGATATATTTTAGAACCCTGTTGAATTTGGGGTGGGAGGGTATCCTCATCCCTTTATTTTTTTACGTAAATACAGGCCTCCACTTAAGGGAGCATCACAATACTTTACAGTAGTCTGAGAACAACTACAATTAAATACAATTATTTCGTTACATGAGACAGGCGGGAACGGCAAACATTATAATAATACATGGTTGCATTAAATGAACAAAGGATATACGTTCAGTTAACAGAGATTTCCTGGACAGTTAGCGATATGATTATGGGCATAAGTAATATTTACAGACAGTATTAAAATGTTGTTATAAGCGGTAGGATAGGCCTGCAGTGTGTTGTTAGAAGTGGCCCTGTCTCAGGGAGCTTACAATCTATAGGCAGGGTAAGTTGAAACATTGGATACAGGGGATGGGAGGGCTGGTGAGTTTCAGAATGCAATATAAGAAACTGTAACATTACCAGACATCAGCAAACGGCAACACTCTTTGGCTGACGCATTTGGGTTGACTCTGGTGTTCTTTGGTAGAATGAAATAGCAGCATAGCTCGGACCTCACTTCACTATCAGCAGTGGACATTGAATAAATAACACAGTGAGCACAATCCTAAATGCACAATGAATATATTATTTTTCAGACCGAGGAATAATAAATATACACAAGTCTGTACTAGTTTTTAGCCTATGATTTTGCCACCTTGTACCACATAATCTCCTGTCATTTTTCTTAAACTGACCTTTATAAGCCTGTAAAACAGTATTTTCATTTGTTTTTGGATGCTTTATAACACAACTAATAAAGATACAACAACATCTCATCAATAGGTTCAAGCAAGGGGGGGGTGGGAGAGCAGCACTTACAGAGGCTGCTGGGTCACATGACTTTGTAACATCAGAAAATGCCAGAGAAACGGTAAGGGGGGGGGATCAGGAGGGGTGAGCAGGCAGGGGGGCGCTGATGAAAAAGTTTGTGCACCCCTGCGATAAGACACGCTCTAACCTATGAGGAACTAAACGTTGTGAAGTACAGTGAACAATTAAATTTTTCCTGTGCTACACATCTCATTCCACCTGTCTGTTTTACACAGCTATAAAAAAAAATCAGTACCAATGTAGTGAAAGGCAATACTCAATAAACATGTATAATCTCAATAGTATCTGAAGAGGGCACTTAAATGTTCAAAAAGACCACTTAGGAGCTACAATGTCTTCATTGCTCTTACTTTTTCGACTAGCGTCCGTTAAAATACTGTACAAGCAATCGGTGTACTATATACTATTCCTTTACAGCACTATACTAAAACCCGGAACATCTTAGCTTTTCTTTACCAAATTTGGCACAAGATGCATCATTCTGATGGGCATAGCCTAAAGTAACTGAATATTCTTCAAATGTAAAATCTGTTCAGGTTTTATAAAGGCGATTTCTTGCTCAGTTATGAAGGCAATATCGATTTGTGTTGTTCTTTCTAAAACACTTTAATTTGTGATCTTTATACCAACCTTTTCTATTCATTGTACTGTATTTATTATTTTAGGAATATTTTTCTTCCCTGTACTGGATTGCTTTGCTTTATTATTTACAATCACCTATTTTACATTTTTTGCTTTGAGTACTATAAAATCCAACCTTCTATTACTCACATACTTGGTGGGGGGGGGGGGGGGAACATTATGTTCTGCTCTCATTTCATATGCGAAAAATGTTCAGATTAGCAAGAACACCAATTTCTAACTATTAAAAGTTGTTTATGAACAGAATCTTTGCAAACGAAATAACAAACATTACAAAAGGAAAGAAGAAGAAAAAACAGGTCAGTGTTTGTTCATGGTGATGTTTACACGTTAAAACCTTGATTTCGTCTTTCATCTATTCTGGTTATGAAATGACCTTTTGCCTCTTTTTGTTTGTAAAGATTCCTATTCATATACTGTACAATCAATGCACGTGCATCTTTGTCATCCGTTCACCTGCACCTCTTTCTATTCCAGGTTGGATTTCTTTTGATCTATTTCATGGAAGTACATTTCTAAATAATATAGCGATGTGCAGTAGGCTCTCCGATGATACATTTATGCTGTTTCTTTTCATGCAAGTGTTTACTTGAATTGTCGGTTCTTCCGTACAACTCACAAAGGTTCTCTCGAAAAAACAATCGGACGTATTTGCTCTGACAGTTGGCAACATGTTACACTGTATATATTTTCTAAACAACCAAGTACGTAAGTAAGACAGTTCGCAGTTCTATGTATCCTCTTTTGCAACTTGCTCAAAACAGAGCACTTGTTTGTTCATTTGACAATGGTTCTGTGTACGAATGAGTGACAAGGGTTTGCAGTGCATCCTGTATTATTTTTTGTTTATTTTGGCATGAATGAAACGGCACAGAGATGTTGTATTCCAGGGGTGCTCAGCTCCTGTCCTCAAGCCCCCCAACAGGTCAGGTTTTCAGGATATCACTGCTTCAGCATAGGTGGCTCAATCAAAAGCCTCAGTTTCTACTGAGCATTTGATTGAACCACCTGTGCTGAAGCTGTGATCTCCTCAAAACCTGACCTGTTGGGGGGACATGAGGACTGGAGTTTAGTCCCCTGTTGTATTCGATTCCACGAACCACACCCTTTGTATAACTTGGGCTCCTCTGTTTTGGATATTGTAGAAGTGGGTGATTTTTCATGTCTATTTATAGAAACCCTACCCTGGAATAACAGCACATCTCATGATAAGAGGAATGGTTTGCTAGGCTGTTCTTTGGGGGGAGGGTGGGGGATTGAACAGTGTAAATGTTGGGATTTATCTATCTCCGTTAAGTACACTCAGAACTAACTAATGGCCACTTAGGTACAAAAATTACTCTTCTGTGCCTCATCTATATGCCCAAAAGAGGGAAACAGAATCAATATGCCACACTGGAGATTTATTTAACAAACTGCTGAAACTGTTTTGCAGAACAATTCAAGCAACACTCCACCCCCACACCCTCTTTATGTTTTTCTTTTTGTTTCCAGTGTAATGGCAAAAGAAAGACAAAGTGGCCTGTGCTGTACAGTAAGTCCGATAAGCCACTTATCAAGGCCTTTTCGCCAAAAAGGCCAAATGCTATTCAGTAAGCCCCGATTAGTCGCCGATAAAAACACTTTTCGGCAATTTTTTTCAGAGGGAAAAAAAAAATCGAGAAGCCCCTTATCGGCAGGATTTCAAACTCGTGCAATTCTAGTAGCCCCGATTAGCTTATCTAGGCTAATCACGGCTCTAGAATAAAGATTTCCTCTTAAAATCCTCCCGCCAGGAAAAGTTGGCAGGAAGGTGGTGAAAAGCTGCCGAGAAGCAGCGAGAGGGGACCTGCATGCAATGCACTTTCCCTGCATCGGATTGATGCCGAGAGCCTCCGGAGCTGATACCCCTTACTATGGGGTGAATCCCATGCAATAAAAATGCATTTACAGGCAACTTCATTACTTTAGCGGCTAACTGCTAAGGCAATGAAGGGGTTAAGGAACAACAGCAGCTTTATTGGGGGGTGAGTGAAGCGGGTACTTGTCCCTTCACTCACCCCTTCTGCCCCAATAAACATTACAGTATGTACTTACCACCAATACACAACCCACCCACCCCAATACCCCCACATAAAACCTTTTTTTATTTTTTTATACACAGGATTGATACCAGAGGCTGGCGGGGGTCCCCAGGTGATCCCCGCGAGTGTCCGTGGGCCTCCAGATTGTCCCCGCTAGAGTCTGGGGCCCTCAGGTGGTCCCCACGGGTGTTCGGGGCCCTTGAGTGGTCTCCATGGGTGTCTGGGGGCCCTTGGGTGGTCCCCGCGGGTGGATGTCACATGCTTTTGAACTAATGTAACCTATCACATGGTACAGCAACCAATGGGATTGTCTTTAATCCCATTGACTGTAATACCACGTGATATAGCCATGTAGTTTGAAGGATGTGACGTACCTCCTATGACGTTACAACCTGTTACGTCACAACCTGAAGAAAAAAAATAGAGGCGGGCACATGATACAGCGTCCAATCAGATTTGAGCTGGACCACCTGACCATAAAATGTGATGTCACAGGCCATATAAAAGGCCTGTACGTCTCATCTTACCTCAAGAAGCCCACGAGAGAGCATCCTGTTCTGGATTTACAATGGGGGTTTGGATTGACAGATGAAGAAAGAAGATTAAAGAAAAGAAGAAAATAATGACCGTTATTTATTTGCAACTCCCTGCTCAAAACCTCTGGTTGGGACTGTCTACACCGGTCCCAGGAAAGTTGAATTGGTTTTCAAAATCCAGAGGGAGCATGGGAAGAGGTCAACAAAAAGAAAACAAGAAAATATCTAAGTGTAGGTGTCTTAGTAATTATGGCAAATGTGCAAAGCCAATGGCACCTATAGAGTGCTTTCTCGCAGAGTTATAAAAAGCAGATCCAAAACTGTGGCAAACTTGCTTCAATCAACTTGCTCTCCGACTCTCCAACTCAACTCTCTGACGAAGTGCTGAAAAATGTGTGAAACGCGTTAGAGTTTACTTACTGTATGCTTGCCACGCTGTCACCTTGTCTGTTAAATTGATTTTAGTTTAGCTTCAGTATTGTAGCCCTTCCACGTGGAATGGACGGCATCATATCGTGAGTACTACCATTTACTTACCACACTATGGCTACAGACAGTAGGAGTAATATTGCTGGGCATTACAAACAATAGCTCTAGGGTGGGAGTCCATTGAGGAAGAGAACCAGAGAGTACTGCTCACAACAGAAACCATCTGCATTATCAACCAGGACATATAAAAAATACCTTCCCTTTCTCTGAGCATGAATTTTTGAATGTATACCAGACTACATGATGACTAAATTGTCCCTTCTCCAAGCAAGTTTATTGCTTTCATCAGTTAACAGACTGTTACTTTGTACCCGAGAATTGGTAGCACTGATCAATGGAACATTGTTTCTTTCTTGCCTAGCGAGAAATTAGTGCTGAGCTTTAAAGCAGCAGTCCAAGCTGCCGGGTTTTTTCTTCCACCCTTTAATATGCGCATCAAAACAATCCATACAATGATGAGTAATTAGCTAAGTTGTCAATCGATCCGTTCTGCTGTGATCGATCAGCGGTTCACTAAATGGTGTCAGTGCGGCAGAAGAGGACCAAAGATGCAAAGTTATGTGGGGAAAATAATGTCACCAGGCAGTCACTAGATACAACTGGTGCACTGCTAGAGAAAGAGCAGAGCTCAAAAAGGGGTATGCCAGAGCCTGTTTCAGCAGAGGAAGGGGATGTGACTTTGTAAGTGGTTACTATAGAAACAAAAAATGATAATTACATTATATTACATTAAAATATAATTTAGAGTTGATTTTTTTTTTTATGCTACAAGTATTTTCTCATAGTACAGAACTGATTTATTAAGGAAAACACACATGCAGTATATTGCTTGGTCTGCAGCTTTAAAGAGGGGTGGAAGAGTGTACAGGCAGTCCTCGGTTATCTAATGGAATCCGTTCTGGAAGTAGCTTTGGATAGTGAAACCGTTGTAACGTGAGTCCCATGTTAATCAGTGGCGGTGAGCGTTGGATAACGCATTCAGGCGTCGGATAACAAATTCCGGCGTCGAAAAACGGCCCTTAGGGTTGCATTGTAAAGCGTTGGATATGCCATTCGTTGTAAAGTGAAACGTTGGATAACGAGGACTACCTTAAAAGAGGACAGCCTTAAAAGAGAGGTGAAGAATTTCGTAAGCAATACAGGATTTAATAGGAAGCCAAGAGAGAGATTTCAGCATGAGAGATGCTGAGAAAGATTTAGAAGAGAATAAAGTAATTCTAGCAGCGTTTAGGATAGATTGAAGGGGAGACATGTTAGAGACAGGAAGGACGGACAGCAGGAGGTTATAATAGTCGAGACGGGACAGAATGAGGTCCTGCTTTAGAATTTTAACATTTGAGTGACAGAGGAAAGGGCGTATCAATGTTACCGCAGAAAAAAACAACAGGTTTTAGCTACATTGTGAATGAGAGGAGAATGTGAGGGAGGAGGCACACATTCTCCATCACAAAGAGTTCAGATTTATTAGGGCAAAATAAAATGTCCCGAGGAATAAACTGAAGCATGACATTTTAAAAGCAAATACTCTCATGAGTCATTTTACACAAAGGGGAATGGAAGCCAATGTAGTAGCAGGAAGTGAATAGATGGAAAAATGCTTGATAAAGATTTTAGTGTTTGGCTGCACATGGGTATAAAGGTAGATAATGGTGAAAGCATGTTTACATTTCCATTTTGCAGTTAAGAACGGATTATCCTTCACATACACTCATTCACAAAACCCACGTGAATGGGCTATAATGCATAGTAGCATTAGTTTGGGTACAAGACATTTGCAAATAAAATCCACAATGTTTTGATCTCTCTCCCACTCTCTCATTCTCTCTCTCCCAATCTCCCTCTCTCTCCCACTCTCTCTCCCACACTCTGTCCCATTCTCTCTACCACTCTCTCTCCCACACTCTCTCCCATTCTCTCTCTCCCATTTTCTCTCCCATTCTCTCTCCCACTCTCTCCCATTCTCTCTCTCTCCCACTTTCTCTCCCATTCTCTCTCTCTCCCACTCTCTCTCTCTCTCTCCCATTCTCACTCTCTCCCCCACTCTCTCTCTCCCCCACTCAAATTAAATCAGCTTTATTGGCATGACGAAAGAACATTTCAGTATTGCCAAAGCATGAATAACAGGGAGCACAGTAAAATGATTACCAGTACAGGGGTGCGCAAAGTTTTTGAGTTGCACCCCCCCCCTTATGCCAGCCCCAGTGCTCAGCCCCCCCCCCCTTTCCTGTGACCCGGCATCAAATGACACCACAGGTCATGTGACATCACGTTACCATGGCGACACGCATGTCACAAGACCCAGCGGTGTCATTTGAAGCCGCGTTGCCATGGCGACGTGTCCAGAAGCCTGGTATATGAGGTTGCAGAGGCCTTGTGTGGTCCCCCAGCATTTAACTTAAATGCTTCGGGGAAGAGCGCGGACCTCTGCAAAAGCCACACACCCCAAAGAAATCTCCCCAGTTTGCGCAACCTTGACCTCGTACGTGAATAACAGGGGGTAGGGTATAATGGTTACACAGTACATGAATAACACGGGGTAGAATATAATCATTGCACAGTACATGGGTAACAGTTACACACAGGGATGTGGGGTTAGTGGGCATCTCTCAGCCTGTGGCAGATGCTTATATAGTGTGCAGCCAGTTCTGCTGTGGTTTCTTCTGCCAGGAGTATCATTATTTTTTGGATTACTTCTATATTATTAAAGCTCTGGATAAGAACTGTGAGTTTCTCCAAGTGGGCACTCCGCACTTCAGAGTAATGTAGGCAGCGCAGCAGGAAGTGTGTTTTATCTCCTACCTCTTCTAGCTCACATCGCTGGCACCGTCTCATCTCCTGGAGCTTCCAGTTCTGTCTTTGTCTGTCTGTTTCTATTTCCAGGCTGTGGGCACTCATTCTGTACTGGCCCAAGGTCTGTCCCTGCTTTGGGCCTTTTACTTTCAGTAGGTAGGGTGCCAGAGTGTGTTCGCTCTGTAGGCTGTGGTAGGTCTCCAGCTTCTTTGAGTGCTGGATATCATTTCCCCACACAGCCACATAATGCACCTTTATTTCGCTGGTGATTGAGTTGATTTGTTTTTTCGGCAGGCTGTTGATCTGTGTGGGGTTTTGTTCTTGAAGTGAGAGAACAAGTTGTTTGATGGCACAGGGTTTAGTGAAGAGGTCCTGGCTTCTCATTGCTGTGTAGCAGTAAGCCTGTGGATGGCTGTTGTTTAGGTGAGCCCAGAATGTCAGTGCTCTCTTCTGCACTCTCTCTTTCTCTTTCTCACTTCCACTCTCTCTCTCTCCCACACTTCCACTCTCTCTCTCCCGCTCTCTGTCTCTCTCACACTGTTTCTCCCACACTCTCTCTCCCCCTCCCATATAGGACTTAACAAAAATAAAGTGTGTCTAATAAAAAAATCAAGGTTTCTTTCTTTTTTTTTTTCCTTTTCTTTTTTTAACCCTTTTATATTTTTGTTCTGTGGCTGCCTAATTTTTTTCCCTTGATGCTTTAACTCTTTCACGAGCCCCCAGTCAAAGCTATTTTGTTTTGGTTGTGCCGCAGCATTTTCTTATTGATCTATTTGTAATCAAAGCACAGCACAAACCCATTGTTGTTACGCTGTATTTCAATATGTGTAGCTGATAATAAAAGGGGAGAATTTAACCGCGTTTGTTTGTTTTTTTGTTTAAATGTAACATCAATTTTAAAAAAAACTGTGACTTTTAAAATAGAGTATGTAAGAAAACACATGGCAGTACCCACAAGCATTCTATGCCTCATGCCCAACAAAAAAAAGAGGAGTGGCCATTCTGATTAGAAATAACATACCGTTTGCCATGGAGAACATTGTAATAGATCAGGCAGGTAGATATTTAATTTTACGAGGTTCCCTTTCAGGAGTTCAAATATCCTTGGTGAACGTTTACGCCCCAAACGAAGGACAGATCCCCTTTCACAAAGAGGTCCTGGAAATTGTAAGTACATACCCTCCCTCCTCTTTAATTGTAGCAGGAGACTTTAATCTAGTGGGAGTCCCAGAACAAGATAGATCAAGTATCCCAGGAACAGAGTCTCATAGGTCAACCCAATCAAAGGCCAAAAAATTCCGGAAACTTATGAAAGAACACTCTCTCTTAGATATATGGAGAATCCAACATCAGGGTCAACGAGATTACTCATTTTTTTCAGCACCACATCAGACCTACTCTAGGATTGACTATTTTCTGGGTACTAAAGATATTCTCCAGGTGTCCTCCCAGTCAAATATTGGCTCGATATCTTGGTCAGATCATGTCCCAATTGACTTGGTGCTCTCTCTACCTTTTGGTAAAAACACTCGTTATAATTGGAAACTAAACGATTCCCTACTAAACTCACCTGAAGTAGTGAGCACAATAAATCAGAAAATAGTTGAATATTTCACAATAAATAAAGGAACAGTGGATTCTCCAACCACGCTATGGGAAGCCCATAAGGCATCAATTAGAGGTCCCCAAATCTCAATAGCGTCTTATCAGAAAAAGAAAAAACAGAAATTATATAAGGAACTCTCTGAATAACTTAGTCTGTTGGAGACTGAACATAAAAATAAACCCTCCAAAAAATTATTTAAACTATTGGATAAAACAAGGACTGAACTAAAACAAGTCCAGATAGAAGAGGTGAAGCGGGCACTAAAATGGACAAATCAATGTTACTATAACAAGGGAAACAAAGCTGGCCGGTTATTGGCCAATAAATTAAGAGGTTTTAGGATTAAATCCCAAATTTCAACAATTCAAAGTAAAACAGGTATTAAAACATTTAATGAAAAAGAAATTGCCAAAGAATTTTCAGATTATTATATCAAACTATACAATATAAATCGCTCCAAGGGCGCGGAGGCGGGGTTAACGATTATCTCAAAATATCTAGAGAAATGTAATTTACCTGTTCTCTCAGAAGAAACCACCCAAAAACTAAACGAAAAAATAACCTCAGACGAACTTTTTGAAGTAATCAAACAACTAAAAATAAATAAAACACCAGCCCCAGATGGCTTCTCTAATCAATATTATGAAAAGTTTAAGATGGTGATATCTACTATAGGTTTTCAATGGTTTCATGGGAGGAGAGGCCATTCCACCCTCTATGTCTATGGTCAACCTGGCAATAATACACAAAGAAGGAAGAGATCCACTGCAATGTGACAACTACCGCCCGATCTCTCTTCTCAATTCGGATTTCAAAATTTACTGTAAAATTCTAGCAAATAGATTGAACCTAATACTTCCAAGTTTGATCTATAAAGACCATGTAGGATTCGTATCAGGTAGACAAGCATCAGACAATAACCGTAAAATTATAAATATTATCGACCATGTGCATCTCACTGAAACAAAGGCCATCCTGTTAAGCTTAGATGCAGAAAAAGCATTTGACAGAATCAAATGGGCCTTCCTAGATCAAACAATGATTAAATTCGGTTTCAAGGGCCCATATTTAGAAGGGGTTAGAGCCCTGTATAACACACCCACAGCATATGTGAAACTCCCAGGAGGTGATTCAAACCCAATAAAAATTAAAAACGGTACTAGACAAGGCTGTCCCTTATCCCCACTTCTATTTGCACTATCGATTGAACCCCTTGCAGCAACAATCAGACAAGATATAAATATAAAAGGGATTGAGATCGGAGAAACTGAATACAAAATTTCACTATTCGCTGACGATGTAATCCTTACTATAGCCTCCCCTCCCGAATCTACAATCTCAATTAGAACAATTTGGAAGGCTCTCAGGGTATAAAATTAACAATGATAAGTCAAAGGCCCTGAACCTATCTCTCTCCACTCCAGAAATTAAACTATTACAAATGAATTTTAACTATAAATGGAGTTCATCAGATATTAAATATCTAGGAGTCAAAATATCTAACTCCTATGGGACCCTATATAAGTGTAATTACCCCCCACCCGCCTATTTGCAAAAATCAAGAGAGATCTCCAGAATTGTAGCAAACACCAAATATCTTGGCTGGGTAGAATTGCTTCAGTCAAGATGAACATACTCCCAAGGCTGCTGTATTTTTTCCAAACCCTGCCAATATGTATTCCACTCTCAGAACTCAAAAATATCCAACATTGGATTTTCAAATTTATATGGAACGACAAGAGACCAAGGGTGGCACGATCGATAATGCTCTCGCCAAAGGAGTGTGGAGGCCTTGGAGTACCAGACATAATTAAATATTATCATTCGTCTCATTTAAAACAGGCGGTAGAATGGAATAACGATCCTGAGTCCTGTTGCTGGGTGGAAATTGAATCGTCCTATGTCTACCCCCTTTCTCTCCCTGCGATTCTATGGTCCCGCAAAGGAGAGGAGATGGTTTCAAGTAAGACAAGTCTAGGAGCTATGAGATGCACCTGGAAGATATGGTCCAAGACTAGAGAAAAATATAATCTAACATCCTCTCCTTCCCTTCTTACTCCAATATTAGGCAACCTGGATTTCCCTCCAGGCTGCGACCCTAAAGATTTCAAACAATTCAAAGAGGCCAATATAAAAATGGTGAAAGATCTTATGGAAAAAGGAGTGATACTGTCATTCCATGATATACAAACGAAATTTCACCTGCAACAGTTCCCACTATTTAGCTTTCTCCAGATCAGACACTTTCTAACAACAACCTCGCAAACATCAAAGTTCTCAAGACTAACAAATTTTGAAAAGCTGTGTGAAATAGGGACACAACAAAGAAGTCTGATCTCTGAGATTTATTCGGGGATATCACGGTCAGCAACAGCCATCAACCACAGTTATATGATAAAATGGTCTGAAGACCTCAATATAGAAATAGATAGAGAGGACTGGGAGGACATCTGGGAATCAGCTTCTAAAACATCAATTTGCACTACTATAAAAGAAAATATATTCAAAATTCTATTTCACTGGTACTTAACCCCGAGTAGGCTGAGCCAGATCTTCCCTGGCCTACCAGATCTTTGCTGGAGAGGCTGTGGCCAGAGAGGAGACCTGGTCCATATCTGGTGGTCTTGTCCCCAGATTCAGATATTCTGGAAGATGATCCGGACTCTGATCCAGGAGGTTACTGGAGTAGAGGTGCAGATGGACCCTAAGTCCTTTTTATTTGCTAAACCTATCATGGATCTCCCAACCCCTCTAAGCAAATTAGCCTCTTTCATTCTTACAGGAGCACGCTGCTCGATAGCAGCGGCTTGGAAAAAAATAAAAACCCCATCTAAACAAATGGTAATCCGCAGAGTTAACGAGGTCAAACTTATGGAACACCTGTCAGCCCTCCTCAACCAAAAACTGGAGCAACATTATAAGGTTTGGGATGCATGGCATGGGCCCTGTTGAATCAGAGCCAAAGACCCACCTTTAAGATTTACTAATAAAGTATATATTCCCTAGCTGAGAAAGGTCTGGCGGGAGGGACGGCTGTGGAGAAGGAGGATGGACACACCCTATCTGCCCCCCCCCCCATACCCAACCACCCCCCACCTACACCCTCACTTTCCCTTACCTTCCCTATCTCTATCTTCTTTCCCGCTTTAAAACAAGGTGTGCTAGAGACTACGAAAAGACCCAAATTTTAAGGAGAAGCACTTGAATATAAGGCTACGTCTATACTCAATTATAGCACTCAGGTTCAAGATCTGGGTGTGTAGTGAATGATTTAAAACAAAACTTTATTATATCACATGAATAAAATAATGGGTGTTAAAAAACTGACGACCTGAAGGAGTGACCTTCAATACTAGAACCATAGAGGTTTTAGGGTCTAAGAGTATACGTGTATTCTGTAAAATACAGATAGCACAATTAGTGTTGTAATTCACCCCTGGTCCAAGGAGGTACCAGTCACTGTACAAAGTATACCTGCCTTCAGGACACAACATTTACAGTATATAATTTATTAAGCAGCTGAGAACTTACTACCACCGAGTATCGCCTCTGATTTTTATTGTGTAATAGCTCTTATATCCTGACTAATAAACTGTCTCTATGTACCCTCTACTGATATCTATATGTGTCACTGTCCTCTTCCCTGTAATATCTGCACTTAACCTATGTATACCACCACTGGGGTTACTAGAGGTCAGTTTCGTACTATCACTTCACACTATAGCAGGGCACCACAGGTCAACGAGACCAAGCACTGCACCTTACCTGGTTTGCTTTAGGCGTTTGCGGTTATTAGTACTTACCTCAGAGCCAGTGAATAGAGATTGGACAGATCCTCATCAGGATTTCCAGCCAATTGTGCTATCTGTATTTTACAGAATACACGTATTCTCTTAGACCCTAAAACCTCTATGGTTCTAGTATTGAAGGTCACTCCTTCAGGTCGTCAGTTTTTTAACACCCATTATTTTATTCATGTGATATAATAAAGTTTTGTTTTAAATCATTCACTACACACCCAGATCTTGAACCTGAGTGCTATAATTGGGTTCTACCTCTACCTCCTTTCTCCATAGTATCTATACCCAAAGCACCGTTCATTCATTACTTATATGAGGCAGCAGCAGGGGCTCCCCTACTTTTTGGCAGTACGTCTATACTCAGGCAGACGGAGCGGAACGGAGGGGAGGCGCACACACGCTGCAATACTCTTGCTAAAGCCTGAGCTTTTTCATGGCTTTGCAGGGTATCCAGCGGGCGCGATTTGGGGGCATGGCAATAAAAATTTGGAGGCGTGTCAATGGCGTTCCGGCGGGGACGTCACTTTCCTACCTCACATCCCGATGCCATCGCGCAAAAAATCACTTGTCTCTGTCTTCTTGAATTTCGCGCCGTTGTGAGCTCCTTCTGATGTGCGCGCTGGCGCCATCTATAGGCATCCTCAAAGAGGACAATAGATGTGATCGCGCAGCGTGGTGTGCGCCTCGTTCCGCTCCGTCTGAGTAACTATAGACGCAGCCTAAGTGAGCCCTAGTGATCAGGAAACTGTGTGAAAATGTGGAAGTTTTTGGCTATACTGTATAAAGGTCAATGTATATTAGATGCTCTCAGTTATTGTTCAGTCTCAATGCTGCTATCACCAAAAAAACAATACAAATATTTGTAATAAAAAAAAAAAAAAAGAAAACACATGGCAGATGATATTTGCAAACCAGGCCTTTTGGAAAGAACACATTACTGGTTCATCACAACAGTCTGCTTTTAATTCCACAGAATTTCAACGTAACAGGAACAGAGTCATTCTTCTGTTGCTATTTAAAGCACTGTTCTTCTCTGGTGTAACTAAATATATAATTCAATAGAATTGGGATTTGAATCGCATCTCTGACAAGCTTCTGTTGCTAAGCAGCAGGCCCCACATGTACCAGCAGAGGAAAATCATCACACTGTTGGAAGAAGAAAAAAAAAATGGAAATGTGAAGTCGACCAAACAAGTGGATGTTTATGAATCAGTTGCAAACGAAGAGAACGCTAATATACCCCATGTCTGCTCAGCGTTGCACCTTGAAAGAAAGAGTTCGTGCTGCTCTAGACAAATACACATTTAACTTTCACATGCACAAATAACAAATGTATTTATTTGTAAGGATCTGTCGTCTAAATTTAGCATAGGTTGAACTTGGACACGTCTTTTTTTCAACCTTATCTACTATGTAACTTGGAATATGTAGCTGTGCAATGCTATAGACATAGTTGATGGCAAAAAAAGTGTTTTTTCTTTTTAATTCTTCCAAATGAGTGCAAATAAATAGCAACGTTTTGAGTTACTCTCCCCCTCAGTACTTAAGGGGCTTCACACCCAAATTGTTTCAGTTGTCTGTCCCCCTTGAGAGAGACTGGTTTCACAGCAGAGGTGTTCAGGGCTCTGTCACCTTCTGTCCCCTCCCTTAAGGGAGTAGTAGTGAGTACCATACCCCCTGCTCTACTAGGGAATAGGGGAAGAGCTAGGACCGCCCTTGGTGCCCAAGGCTGGGGGTGTGAGTCCAGGGACCATCCAGAGGCTGGAAACCAGTGATAGAGTGTGCTGTGTGCGCAGTGTATGCTGTATACAGAAAGAATAAAGACTGTTCCTGCTATCAAATATACTTCTGCCTGGGCATGCAGTCTGTCTGGGGCAGGAGGAGAGAGTTCTTCCGCAGGGACTGCTTCTAGAAGTACTAGAGCCTGCGGTAGATGGAGGCACTGACACCACAGTGAACAAGAACCAGCTGTCACCCCTAAAGCCTGTCCTGTTTCCCCAACAACATTGGCGGAATCTCAGATCTACTGTGAGTCAACAGGTACTTAGCACCACTGTACACCTGGTAGCTGGGGAAATCTCCCAGAGGGTGGGGGAAACACCACTGCAACAGTTAGAGGCATTTATGCTGCAAGATGATGCACTTACATTGTCAATGTATGTTATCTACATTAAGTTGAAATGTACAGTACAGTATGTTTAGTTATCTTGATGCCTATGATACCAATAACATTATCATAGGTCATAAGCTACATCACTAAAGTGGCAACATGATGACTCGCTGTTCTCCTTTTGAAATATTTCGAACATATTAACATAAAGGTAATAATCAATGTAAAACGCATGAAGAAGGGTACGTACAATATTTACTTTGTAACTGGCCTTAATTCCTTAATGGCCCATAGGTCAGTGACTGCATTGCAGTCCTCTGAGCTTGATATAACAGCATAATGTCCGCTGTGTGATTACTCTGTGGCTGTATTATCCGCTCTTGGTCAAGGATGAAGTCATTACATTATGTAAAAAAGCAAGAATTCTTGATCTTGTTTTGTCAGAGCAAGTAGCACTACAGGTTTAAACCGCATACAACTGCAACCGCCGGTATTAGACCATTTGCCATGGAAAATCTGTGGCTATCTCGCAGTAACGCTGCGAGATTTCTGCAGCACGCTGAGAGTTTTCTACAGCCAGACAAATGGCTCATTCGATTAACACAGCGGGGGTCCCTGCATTTGAATGGGACTCGCGCTGTGTGAATCCTATCGGGCTGCGAGTCCCATTCAAATGCAGGGACCCCGCTGTGTTAATACGATGGGCCATTTCAGCCTGCTCTGGATCATCTCACGAGTTACTGCGAGATAGCCTCAGATTTTCCAGGGCAAGTGGTCTAAAGCCGGCGGCTGCTCCTGTATTTAAAATATGGTGACGTTGTAAGATCTTCACCTCGACGCTGCATTGAAATCTACAACCTTTTTCTAGTGCCTCTTATTTATTTTTATCACTGTAAATGTTTTAGATTGGACAGGACGGTTGAGTGTTGTACTTTTGCCCCATGGTTATAACAGGCCGGTTTTCATTGTGGATTTACAGTAAGTCAACAATCTTTGAAAAAGTGGTCTTCTAGTTACCCTAATTAAACTAGTCCAATTCGTGGTACAGCCAATCCAATACCAGCTATAGGATATATATTAAAATGTATTCACAGTAATTGACTCTATATTCTGGGCTCTATTTCTCATTCATTGTCTCCTAAAGGAGCACTCTCCCCCAAAAGCCTATATGCGTTTAAGTTATATGATATTAGCATCTTTATCACTGATTCTTAAGTGGTAAAAATCAGCATTTTCTGAGGTTATCATGGTAACCTTTGGACCTGGGGCTCTGGGGAGAGCTTTATTTTAACCTCCCAGGCATTTCATATTTCAATTGCTTCTATCTCTTGAATGGAGCATCCGATTTTAAAACAATGTAGTGTTGGAAAAGGTAAGAATCGATCTATTAATGTAAGTAACAAAATGACAGCACGGACTGCTGCTTTAGTTACTTCTAGTTACCCTAATTAAACTAGTCCAATTCGTGGTACAGCCAATCCAATACCAGCTATAGGATATATATTAAAATGTATTCACAGTAATTGACTCTATATTCTGGGCTCTATTTCTCATTCATTGTCTCCTAAAGGAGCACTCTCCCCCAAAAGCCTATATGCGTTTAAGTTATATGATATTAGCATCTTTATCACTGATTCTTTAGTGGTAAAAATCAGCATTTTCTGAGGTTATCATGGTAACCTTTGGACCCGGGGCTCTGGGGAGAGCTTTATTTTAACCTCCCAGGCATTTCATATTTAAATTGCTTCTATCTCTTGAATGGAGCATCCGATTTTAAAACTATGTAGTGTTGGAAAAGGTAAGAATCGATCTATTAATGTAAGTAACAAAATGACAGCACGGACTGCTGCTTTAGTATGAAACTTTCTGCCTCCTATTGGTCATGGTTCAGATAGACCCTTTCATTCACCTTTTAATCAATGCCCCACTTTCATTTGGGAATCATCCGGAGTTCAAGTTTCGGAAGGACCTTTTACGTGGCCTTATATATATATATATATATATAAACAAGTCGTAGGAATGGCTCTTTTAAAAGAATGTCATCTGGCTCATTCAGATGTTTGTATTGGAACTCCTAATTTGATTTTTCCTATATTCCCAAAATAGAGGTCTGAAAAATGAAAGTTGCAGGCTAAGCGTACAGTGTGTGTGACTCTTATTTATCCCCCAGACGCCATCACTCTCCCAATGGCTACCAGTAGGAAGGAACCCTACTATAACATGTTGGTGTAAAGCCAGAGTGGCCAACACCAGTCGTCAAGGGCCACCAACAGGTGAGGTCGAAGATTCAGCCACTGATTGCGCTGTGCTGAAGCAGGGATATCCTTAAAACCTAACCTGTTGGGGTCCCTTGAGGACTGGAGTTAGCCACCCCTGGCCTAACGGTACAGAATGTGAAGGATATTGAATTTGTAGTCCATATTTTTAAACACCTTTAATCATAGAGTCAATGTAAGAAGCATTCTCACTTACAATGTAGCTAACGTTGTAGAATATGTAGAAATACCATTTTTATGAAGAAACATAGTCCAATAATTAAAATTACTTTAATAAAGGTAAACTTCAATGCAGCATTGAAGGTATGTGTGGGGTACACTACTGGCATTTTAAATTGGGTATTAAATATAGGCTTCAAAAAATCAGATATAGTATAGAGTTTGTCGCGCACGCCCCCCTACCTGAGAGCTCCAGCGTTCGCACCCCCCCCTCGGCATGAACCCGGTGTCAAATTACACCGTGGGTCACGTGCCGCCATGTCATTTGACGCGCGTTGTCATGGCGACGCGTGACGCCTTGGTGATGCGTCGCCGAAGACCCGGCTAGCAGCAGGTAAGTTAGTTACAGAGGCCTCACGCCTCTCTCTGCATATAATTTAAATGCCAGGGGGGAAGAGCCCGGGGCCTCTGTAACCGCCTGCGTCCCCCCTAGCAAATCTTGCCTCCCCTGGAGGGCGCCCCCCCCCCCCCCCCCCAGTTTGTGCAACGCTGGTATAGAGAAACCTACAATGCAATATTCAGCTATTCAGAAGCTTTGAGAATACATTATGTTTTTAGTCTTTCTTTTTTTTAATAATTAAAAAAAAAGGGCAAATGGGTCAGCAGATAATGTGTCTCTTGATTCCTTTTATCTAGTCATAATGTTATACTTGGGGAAATACAGTCTGTCTGCATTTCTTGCCAGGTTTCCTTTTTTTTCTAATGACATTGTTAGGAAATCAATGACAAGGGAAATTAATCATGTACTTTTCATGGTCCTCCGTGGTGCAGTTTTTGGTATTGGTTTAATTTAAGGGTTGGACCATGTTGACTAAGAGATTTCATGCTGATTTGGAAATGAAACAGAAGGCAAGTTTCTGCTCTCAACCATGGATCAATCTGATTCTCTGCAGGACGCCAAGCTGTGTGAAAACACGGAGAGGTATTTTGAATAATTACTTCAGGAATTTTTCTTCGAACCTTTACTGAGGAGATAAAACGTGAAAATATTTATCAGACCTTCATTTAAAGCTGTAATCCTGCCTACTCATTTTTTATTTTATTTTATGGAGTTATAGCTCCCATCTTATTTAGCTATCTTCACTATAACTGATCATAAGGCAAATTAAACCAATAGTCTCCATTGGTACCACCAGTGTGCCAACCTTTGCGAAGTCAAGTGCGCGGAATAAAGGCACAAAGTCGCCCTTCAGCCTGATGTGTTCACAGGTTGTAGAACTAAGCTTGGTTTAAGCAAAACTTTGGGGCATAGGTAATAATCGTCGCAAATGTGTTTTTTAATATAAGGCTTATGTCAAACTCCATATCAATTGCGCTTGTGTGCACATATGTAGAAGCTCAAATTCTCATTTGTTTTGGCGCACGGAAATGGACTGCGCTAGGTGTGCAGATGTAAATGATATGTCCTATATCCTAAACATTTGTGTTTCTGTGCGCCACAAAATCAATTTAAAGTGCGTCAAAATAGGGGCATATGCGCAGCGTGAAGTCAGATGGCGGCTTAAGGCACGAGCTCCATAACATCTCGAGTACTAATATATACACACAGTGAGAATCTGAAACCAATTTCGGCTAAAATACCAGGAACGGAGCTTGATACCATCATGCCTCTGAAGGGAGAGAAAACAAAAAAGAAAAAGAACCATGGGGAACTCCTGGAGTTCTTTAAAAAGCAGGAACTCTCCAGGCAGGCCCAAGCCCTGGACCCGCTATCAGAGTCAGAAGCAGAGCTGAGCAACCTACCTTCAACTGAAAAATACATTCTTGACCTACTGTACATGGAAGTATTAAGGACTTACTGCAGAGACAATTATAACTAACCTGGAGGTAAGATCTCCAAAAGCAAAGTGGAAACAAAACGAATCAATGATAAAGATACCTGAAGTGTTTAGAGAAATGGAACTGGATTTGGAAACCTTCTTTAAAATTAACCTAGGAAGTGTGTCTTCTACATCTGTCCTTTGGGAGGCTCATAAAGCTACAGTGAGAGGAAAATTAATATCTCTGTCAGCAGGCAGAAAACGGGAAAGATTAAATAAAATGAATTCCCTACAGACTAAAATAGATGCCCTTTCAAAGACCTATAAAATGACAGGATCAGAATCAACATTAAAGACCTAAAAAGAGCTGAGAGCGGAGCTAAAGGTATTTTTAGCCTTGAGGGCTGAACTTTCCTTGAAGTGACCCAAAGAAAATTCTTTGAGAAAGCTAATAAAGCAGATTCCTTACTACAATATTCAGTCCATTAAACAGCAGACCGGCTCAGTAACGTCCAACCAAGAATCCATAGTAGAAGAATTCCAGAAATGCTATTCTAAATTATATGATGGGAAAATGGTTAAACATAATTCCCAATCCGAAAACCTGATTAAAGAATACCTGGTCGAGGCGGGTTTACCTAAACTATCCCAGGCCCCAAAAAACTAGCCTGAATCAAAAAATCTCATTGGAAGAAATACTTATGTTGGTTACAAATCTAAAAGCATCAAAAGCCCCAGGCGGGTTCAATAATTTGTACTTTAAAAAATTTGATACACAAGTAGGGTAAGGACCCGACGAGCTGTGGGAGTTATCGTCCACTATCACTGATAAAGTCAATTTCAAATATAGTCAGATACTGAAATATTTTCCAAAATCCTATCTAATAGATTGGTACGGATCCTCCCCTCCCCGGTCCACCCAGATCAGGTGGGTTTCATCCCGGGGAGGCAGGCAGATGACAATATTATGAGGATTATTGATTTAACAGTACTGGCGAATACAGATAAAATACCTGCAAAGATCCTTAGCCTGGACGCAGAAAAGGCATCCGACTGGATTGACTGGGTCTATATGAATGAAATGCTCAAAGCCTTTGGCTTTGACTGAGTATTTCTTAAAGCAATATTCGCCCTGTATACCAGCCCTTCAGCCAAAGTGATGAGCTAGGGTATAAGGCATGTTTTCCCCTTTTCACCCCTAATATTTACTCCATGTATGGAGCCCCTGGCTGCCCACATAGTCAAAATATAAATATAACGTTTGTTCAGGCAGGATGCCAATCATATAAATTAGACCTCTTCGCCGATGATGTCACATTAACACTCTCCAACCCCCTAACATCCCTCCCTAATTTATTCAGCGACATAGCTGCCTTTAACAAACTATCAGGGTTTAAAATAAATAATGGGAAATCAGAGGCACTAAACATACTGTAAACTTAAGGAAAGAAATAATAAAACGAATTGAATTATATTTCAACTTTAAGTGGCAACATACAGGTATTAAATATTTAGGCGTATATTTGACCAAAGACTATGATTAACTATATGGGGCAAATTATCCAAAAATACTTACAAATTGCGAGAGGACCTACAGTTGTGGTCTGGGTTTTAATACAGTATCTCCTGGATGGGGAGAATTTTTGTCAGTTAAAATGAACCTGCTTCCAAGACTACTTTATTTATTTCAAACCTTACCTATCCCAATTATAAATGTATATATATATATATATATATATATATTATATATAATTTATATATATTATATATATAGATATATATATATATATATATCTATTATATATATATATATATATATGTGGTATTATACTACAGCCCTAATAACAAAATTTGTGTGCAATAATCAGAAGCCCAGAGTAAATAGGTGCATTCTTACCCATCCCTCTAGAGCAGGAAGCCTTGGACTTCCATATCTTCTATCCTACTATAGAGTGGCCCAGGCAAGCAAATGGATTGTCTAGCATACAAATCTGTCTACTAGGTCCTCAAGGCCTCACCGACTCTTTTGACACATATAGATAGTCTGCTTTGGCTACCAGTACAAGTCAGACAACTGAAACAATTTGCATTGCCAACTCTCACTCACTCTCTCAGGCTCTGGGACGAGCTCAAATTTAAATATAAAATAAAAAATAAAAACTAGTTCATGATTCCCCTTTTGGAGAACCCAGATTTTTCTCTGGACCTTTCTAGACCGGCCTTTTCAAATTGGTCAAAGGTAAATATCACACGACTAATAAGCAGGGATCTAAGGATAAAGCTGTTATCTGGTGTTAAGGGAGAGAGCACTTCCCTCTAGAGAAATGTCACTATCTTCAGGTGAGAGCCTTTTATGCTAAAAGTAACCTTTCCAACACAGAGATGGAGTTTGAGAGGCTGTGTCTGGAGGCAGAATTACAGCAAAAATTGATCTCCGAAAGATACGGATACTTTGCGTTCCCGAATAATGGGTTGCAAGGTATCCTCACAAGTAATGGAGATTTGGAGCATGACCTGGGAGAGGAGTTGAATCCTGAGGATTGGGATGACATTTTCAATGCAGCAGCTACTGTAGTAGCTCTATCTGTATCACAATTAAGGAAAACTCATATAGGTTGTTGATGCATTGGAATAAGACCCCCTTGGCTATATCCAAATATGTGGCTGGATACTCCACGCTTTGTCCTAAGGCAGGGGTGCAAAAATTGTCCCCCTGCCTGCTCTCCTGTTCAACCTTAGAGCTCTGATTGTTATTGTTCTGTAACCCCTCGCTCCCCCTTTTTCTTGTTTCACTGCTCTCCGCCACCCCCCCCCCCTCTTTATCTTGTCTCCGGCGTCAAATGACGCCGCGGGGTCATGTGATGTTGCGTCATTTGATGCTGCGTTGCAATGGCGACACGTCGCCGAAAACAAGGTAAGGGAAGTTATAGAAGCCTCACACGATCCCCCGCCATTTAATTTAAATACCTTTGGGAAGAGCGCAGGGCCACTGTAACCACCGTGCCCCCCCCCCTGGAAAATCTTGCACCCCCCAGTTTGCGCACCCCTGTCCTAAGGGGTGTTGGGAGATACCATCCTTCCTCCACATGTGGTGGAATTGATCCCAGGTAATGGACCTATGGAATAAGATAAAAAATTGGATCTGACGGATCATGAATATAGAAATCCCTGTGGATCCATGGCTCCTTCTTCTAAATAGGCCACATCAAAATGTGTCCCGAGCAGAGAATAAAATCATTGCTCACATAATAGCCACAATGTGCGAGATAGCCAGGCTTTGGAAGCAAAACACTTTACCAACTCTTCCCCACATAAAGAATAACGTTTTGCATATTTGTCAAATGGAAGAGTTGACAAGCTATGTAAATGATTCGTGTTTCAAATACCAAAAAGTCTGGCAGCCTTGGCTGGCACAACCGGTAAGTCACATAGTAAACCTCGCGTCAGTACTCTTGAAGGTCCCCACACTACCTAATATTCCCCCACAACAATGGTAGAGACGATGACTGGATAAGTTCGTCCCTACACAGGACGGACCTTCGTGTGGAGTTAGAGGCTACTAATCGATAGAGA
The DNA here is from genome assembly GCA_036426205.1 of Ascaphus truei. NCBI lineage: Eukaryota > Metazoa > Chordata > Amphibia > Anura > Ascaphidae > Ascaphus > Ascaphus truei. Next base: position 144,210 of record WSYH01000754.1, read on the forward strand.
TGTTATAAGCAATTGTCATGCATAATCAAGATGCTATAAAATTCCTACTTAATCCGTATGTTATGTGGGCACGCCCCCCCCCCCCCACCCCTCTTAGTACTACTAATAATAATAATAATAATAATAATAATAATAATAATAATAACATGTTCTTGTATAGCGCTGCTAATTGTACGCAGCGCTTTACAGAGACATTTTGCAGGCACAGGTCCCTGCCCCGTGGAGCTTACAATCTATGTTTTTGGTGCCTGAGGCACAGGGAGATAAAGTGACTTGCCCAAGGTCACAAGGAACCGACACCGGGAATTGAAACCGGGAATTGAAACAGGCTCCCCTGCAGCAATCTCAGTGTCAGTCAGTGTCTTTACTCACTGAGCCACTCCTTCTCCCATGTATGTATGTACTGTATGTATCAACAAAACTAAATGCATTTGACACAGAATGAATGGTTCATTATATAGGTTCTGAACATGTGTTCTCTTAACAGTACGGCTATTATCAATAATATTACAGTCATAAGTCATATATATTAAACCAAACTCCATGCTATCCAACACCACCAAATCTTAATAGAGCCAGCTGTGTGACTGGAACATACTCCATCCTGATGTATACTCCATCCCACAATTAGCAGCCACTTTACTCAACATTGCTCCTAATTCCTTCTAGATTGTAAGCTCTCCGGAGCAGGGCCCTCATTACCTTCTGTCCTTACTTGTGCGTCATTCTGTTTATGTAATTGCTGTCACTCTGTACCTCTGCGAAATATGGTGCTGCTTTACAAATAAAAGGATAAAAATACCAATACTCGCAATAAATACAAAAAATACACACGTGTTAAATCAGGTATTTAAATTGTGGGATGCGACAAAAATAATTTCTAACAACAAATTGTGCTTCATTGTTATCGCCGCACATTTTTTTTTAAGAGATTGTATTACTTTTTAGCTGTGACATTTTGGACACAACAAACATTAAAAAAAAAAGTGTACCTAGGCACCATGCTCATCAGGTTTTAGCTGATTCAGTATTGCGAAGGTGTCAACTACTGGCTCACAGTGGCCGCAGCCAGAAAGCGAGAGACATTGTGGCCAAATTGGTGGTTGCTGCCATTCAAGTAAATGGCAGTTGCCACAAGATTGAGCGCGATGTCCCACATTGCGTCCTCATGACTCCCGGGCGGTGACGCAGTAGAGGGTACAACTACTTCAATGTGTACACTTTTCGTAGACATTTAAAATAATATAACATATTATTATTATAAAAACATATAACATCCATCTTATACTATATTAGTGAAAGCACTGTATGCCTGTCTGGATGTCCTGTGTCCCTAGGGGAAATCTCATTGGTCCCTTGGCCCGCCCGCCCCCGCACACCTCTCATTGGCCTGAGGCGGGGTGACGGGCCAAAGGGGACACACACACACACACACTCTCTCTCTCTCTCTCTGTTGCTTGGCCTCACTCTCTCCCGTCGAACGCAGCTCACCTTCCCCCCCCCCTCTCCCCCCTCTCCCCCTCTCCCGGTGCCCCTCACTCTCTCCCCCACCTCCCCCAAACCCGCACGCTCCGCAACATCCCCAGCCGCACTATCACGTGCGCTCCCGGACGAGGGGAAGCGCGGGCCGGGCCTCCTGCACTCCCCCGGCCTCCTGCACTCCCCCGGCCTCCTGCACTCCCCCGGCCTCCTGCACGCACTATCACGTGCGCTCCAAGACGGAGGGGAAGCGCGGCCCGGCCCTCCTGCACTCCCCCGGCCTCCTGCACTCCCCCGGCCTCCTGCACGCACTATCACGTGCGCTCCCGGACGGAGGGGAAGCGCGGCCCGGCCCTCCTGCACTCCCCCGGCCTCCTGCACTCCCCCGGCCTCCTGCACGCACTATCACGTGCACTCCCGGACGGAGGGGAAGCGCGGCCCGGCCCTCCTGAACTCCCCCGGCCTCCTGCACTCCCCCGGCCTCCTGCACGCACTATCACGTGTGCTCCCGGACGGAGGGGAAGCGAGGGCCGGGCCTCCTGCACTCCCCCGGCCTCCTGCACGCACTATCACGTGCGCTCCCGGACGGAGGGGAAGCGCGGGCCGGGCCTCCTGCACTCACCCTCATGTGGCGCGGGTCTGCTGCCCCAGCCTGCCACTCTTGCCCCCCCCGCCAGCTTCCGAACCCACCTCCTACCCCAGCCTGATGCCACGGGGATATCCGTGCCAGGAGGGGAACCGTCTGCCGCCAGGAAACACCACCCGGTCAAGGTAAGTCACCCACCGTCTCCCACCCACGCACTGTCACCCAATTACCCACCATCTCCCACCCACCCACTGTCACCCAGTCAAAGTCACCCATCCAGTCACCCACACACCCACACATCCACCCACACACCCACCCAGTCACTCACTCACCCACTTTCACTTACTCACCCACTTTCCCCCAGTCACCCACTTTCCCCCAGTCACCCACTTTCACCAGTCACCCACTTCCCCACAGTCACCACTTTCACCCAGTCACCCACCCACTCACGTCACCCACCCCCAATCACTCACCACCCACCCACTACCCACCCACTCAGTCAACCACCCACCGACCCAAAGTCACCCACCCACCCAGCGACCCAGTCACCCACCCACCCAGCGACTCAAAGTACAAACCGACCCAAGTCACCCACCCCATCAGTCACACCGAACCCAACCCACCCACACCCACACACTCGTCTCGACCCAACCACCACTCAGTCACCAATCCACCCACCCACTCAGTCAACTGAGTCACCCACCTAGCTGTCAAGGGGGGAAGCCCACCCTGTCGCCCAGCCCCCCAAAAATTACATCCCGGGCAACGCGGCGTGGTATATAGCGAGTAGATATAATATATATAATGATAAATATATATATATATATAAATATATATATATATATAATATATATATATCTATTAATATATATGACTGAGGGGGATATATTATATACACACAGTTTGTGCTGAGGGAGAGATATATTATATATACACAGTGTGTACCGAGGGGGATATATTATATACACAGTGTGTGCTGAGGGAGATATATTATATATACACACAGTGTGTGCTGCGGGGGATATATTATATACACAGTGTGTGCTAGGGGATATTATATACACCACCGACCTTACACCTGCTGTACAAACTAAAGTTTCTGAATACCTCTCTGCTTTATCATCCTGGAAGGCCCTCCGCCGCCTTAAACTCAACATGGCAAAAACAGAGCTCCTCATACTTCCTCCCAAACCTGGCCCTACTACCTCCTTCCACATTACTGTTGGAACTACGATCATTCACCCAGTAGCCCAAGCACGCTGCCTAGGGGTCACACTGGACTCCTCTCTCACATTCGCCCTTCACATTCAAAACGTTTCTAAAACTTGTCGCTTTTTTCTCCGCAATATAACAAAGATACGCCCTTTCCTCTGTTGCTCGACTGCTAAAACTCTGACTCAGGCCTCATTCTCTCCTGTCTTGATTACTGTAACCTCCTGCTGTCCGGCCTTCCTGCCTCTCACCTGTCTCCCCTACAATCTATCCTAAACGCTGCTGCCAGAATCACTCTACTCTTTCCCAAATCTGTCTCCGCGTCTCCCCTGCTGAAATCCCTCTCCTGGCTTCCGATCAAATCCCGCATCTCACACTCCATTCTTCTCCTCACTTTTAAAGCTTTACACTCTTCTGCCCCTCCTTACATCTCACCCTAATTTCTCGTTATGCACCATCCAGACTCTTGCCTTCTGCTCAAGGATGTCTTCTCTCTACCCCCTTTGTATCTAAAGCCCTCTCCCGCCTTAAACCTTTCTCACTGACTGCCCCGCAACTCTGGAATGCCCTTCTCCTCAATACCCAATTAGCACCCTCTCTATCCACCTTAAAACCCACTTTAAAACCCACTTGCTTAAACAAGCATATGAATATCACTGTGGATAATCCTGGACACATGATCACCCCGATACAATCACCATCAGTACAGCCACAGCAGCAGTACTACCGCACACCGCCATGGGCCGCATGGACCACTCCCCACCCAACCACCCAAATGCCACCCCCACACCACAAACATCCCGGGCAACACCGGGGCTCTCAGCTAGTTACATTATATAATAAAGACATTATATCATTATAACACTTATACATTTTTGTATGGAGTACAATTTTGGGCACCAATCCTAAGAAAAGACATTATGGAACTAGAGAGAGTGCAGAGAAGAGCCACCAAATTAATAAAGGGGATGGACATTCTAACTTATGAGGAGAGGCTAGCTAAATGAGATTTATTTACATTAGAAAAGAGGCGTCTAAGAGGGGATATGATAACTATATACAACTATATTCAGGGACAATACAAGGAGCTTTCAAAAGAACTATTCATCCCACGGGCAGTACAAAGGACTCGAGGCCACCCCTTAAGGTTGGAGGAAAGGAAATTTCACCAGCAACAAAGGAAAGGGTTCTTTACAGTAAGGGCAGTTAAAATGTGGAATTCATTACCCATGGAGACTGTGATGGCAGATACAATAGATTTGTTCAAAAAAAAGGTTGGACATCTTTTTAGATGGGAAAGGTATACAGGGATATACCAAATAAGTATACATGGGAAGGATGTTGATCCAGGGATTAATCCGATTGCCAATTCTTGGAGTCAGGAAGGAATTAATTTTTCCCCTTAATGGGGTTTTTTTGTTTGCCATCCTCTGGATCAATAAGTAAGTATAGATATAGGATACATTATCTGTTGTCTAAATTTAGCATAGGTTGAACATGATGGACCTATGTCTTTTTTCAACCTCATCTACTATGTAACTATGTAACATTAGAAATCTTGTTATAACCCAACAATTTGTTTTTCTTTGCCTTTTTGTCTGTTAAAATAATGCATTTCTTAATTGGAAATAAGCATGTACTAGAATGTAGTAATTTATCATTTTTAGTCCTGAAAACTAACAAAAAGCTTTGTCATTGGGATAAATTAAGTCATTTGACTTAACCTTTTTGGAATGCAGGATAAACAGAATTGAGAAACCGAGTAAAAAATGAAAGCAAAAAAAGAATATATATTTTCTGTGGGGAACACAATTAACGAAAAAACGACGTATATCTAAACGTGTTTCATTTTCTCTTTTTAAATCGCTTTAAATAAATAAATGTGGTAGACTTAAACCTTTATCTTCTCCCAGTCAGAGTCCCAGGCCAATTTAAAAATCACTATATGGAGTTTCTTGTTGCTCTTTCCTAAATTTGCCTGAACTCAAATACAGGTGCCAGGTCCTCAGAACCTCCTCCTCTAAAATAGCCCTATACAGTATATAAATAGATGTAGCAGACTTCATTGTTCCCCCAGATAACACAACATAGTCCATTATAAAGCAGGATATCACCGTTTCCATAAGATTCAATGATCGTGTTGGTGCAGAATATCATATTAAACGGGCAATGGATGCAAGGGAAGTAAACATAATTATGCCCCTTTATAAAGCATTAGTAAGACCAGAACTTGAAGAGGGAGGAAAAGTGGGGGGTGGGGGGGGGGGGGAGCCGCTCCATGATAGTTGAAGCGAGGGGCGGGAGGGGGCGGGGGGGGGCGGCGGGGGGGGGGGGGGGAAGGTAGTCTATCAGGGGGTGGGGGGGGGGGCTGGGGTGGGTCGGGGGGAATTCGCCTTAACACCTCGCTGGGTGTGTCTGTGCTCTGTGTGGTGTGTGTGTGTGTGTGTGTGTGTGTGTGTTGCTTTTTTTGTGTGCCACAATTCTGCAGATAAGACGCTCAGATAAATCACCCCAATCTGTCTTAATGACCTGTGGACATGTGACCGCCTTCCACAAATATGCATCTCCATGGTACCATTCAACGTTCTACTTACCAAATCTAGTTCACATCACAATCAATTCTTATTTACGTTGCTTTCTCACATTACTTCATTATGTAAATCTGGCATTACTAATTAAACTTATCTGCCACATGCATATTGATTTTAATGGAAATTACAATCCTCTTTTCTAAAGCCCTGCAAATTTGGCATACCATTATTTTAGTCCAGTCTACATTTTAGGATATGATTAGATTAGCCAGAATATATTTTTTAAAACTATACTTTTTTTTTTATTAAACATTTTAAAAACGTTTGTTCTTCTTGTCAATAAATACCATTACACACGAACTCAGAGCTTATTGAACAATACTGCATTATCTATCGAAACACAAGCAAATACATTAATATTTCCTTTTTAATAGTTGAGTGTTTCTTTGTTTGCCATAACTGTGTGGGATGTGTTAAAAATACTTTGTCCTACAGTAAATGGAGCCATTATATAAAACTGTATAGCAGACGACAGTATTTCAGGGTGCTAATGTCTCCATTCTCTATAATATTTTCACGATGCCCAGAAAACGAACTATTCAATTGAACAAAAGAGCTCCAGGAATCCGTTGTTTTTTTTGTTTTGTTTTTAAGTCCACTGTCTTCTCTGAAAGGCATTATTTATTTCCTGATACATATTTATGAGGCCTGGAATGATTCCTTATCTCAGAAATTCAAGCGATTTCTTTTTAAAGACTTGGTGGGCGATATATCATTGCATTGGTAACATGCTGTCAACAGCTTCACAGCTTAACTGCAACGCAGAGGAGAAATGCCACCTGATTAATTAGGGGTATTGTTTTAACACCCATGGGGAATTGGTTTATTGTGTTAGTGCCAGTCTACGTCATGCCAGTTCATAGAATGAGGCTCAAGCACTTTGCAACTTGCTCATGCTGTGTGTGTGTGCGTGTGTGTGTGTGTGTGTGTGTGTTTGCTTTTCATATCTTTGTGTAATAACAATACTTTCCATCAAGGTTAACCCATGGCAGCCAGAGAGCCAGGAACAAAATGCATCACTGTTCCCTCTGGCAGATACAGGATTAATATTAATCATCTCAAGATTAAGACAAGAAAAACAACCACAGGTCTTACACAAGCTCTTCCAGCCTCTCTCCGCCTGTTAGATGTCATACAGTGTGTAAGCTGCATGACATTAACATGCGAGAACATATAGTGGGTAATATATTATAGGGGTGTGTTTATTCATGGGCTCCAAAACTGGGGCAAAACCAGTGCATACAAAAATGTTGCTAAAGGATAAAGTACCATTGTATTAAATAGGAATTATTTCCATTGATAAGTCGGGTTGTGTTTTTTGCTCCAATGTTACCCCAGCAGGGAGACCATGTATCAACATCTCCCATTTGCAAGACTGGGCCAAAAGTGGAGGAAATAAACAGCACCATATATTTATCAACCATTACAGTGCGGGGCTCTCACTGGACCTCTGGCTCTGCCAGATCATGTAATCGCTCCCGGCCTCGGATACCCGACAACGGAAGTGGGAGGGAGCACCATTTCCACATCGATGGGGCTGGCCGCTCAACCCAATCACCCCCTGGAAAATGAGCAGGTGGATCCTGGTGCCCGAGCGAAGATTTGTGCATAGGCCCCATACACCGAATACTAAAGCACATCTGAGGCACACAAATTGTGCTTTACTTATCTGAGAACATATATTCTCTTGGATTTCAATAGGATTTTGTGTTTTTGTTTTTAAGTGTATTTTCCTTGCAATTGTGCAGCTGGGAGACTTGATTATTTAACCTTTAATATTAATCTTCCCCCCGCCCCCTTCTTTTGGGTATCCCTAAAGCTTATGTAAATGATTCACAAGTCAAAGTCCCCTGATCAATACTCTGCAAAGTCGCTTCCGGGGGCTGATGAGATAAGGCACGGCTGCGCAAACTTTCTGCGCTGCGCCACCCTGCCTGCTCAGCCCCAGTGCTCACGTCCCCACTTACCTAAGAACCGGAGTCAAATGATGCAGCGGGTCATGTGATGTTCCGTCATGTGAGGAGACCTAATTTGACGCGCGTTGCCATTACGCTGCGGGGTCATGTGATGTCACGTCATGTGATGTCACGTCATTTGATGCCACGTTGCTGTGGCGACGCATCGCCCAAAGCCAAGATAAGTAAGTTACAGAGGCCTCGCGCTCCCCGGTATTTAATTTAAATGCTTTGGGGAAGAGCAAGGGGCCTCTATAGACGCCCCCCCCAAAAAATCTCAGGCATCCCTGAGATAAGTTCTATTCAAATGAATGGGACTTAAACCTTCTCTGGCAGAGGAAACAGGAATGTCGCTTCGCAGTGTATTTAATAAGGAGCATAATAACTTTATTTAATTTAACTTTATTTGACAAATTATAAGTTCATCTTTGTTGCAGAAAAATACATTAAATTCTTACTAATGGCAGTGTTGCTAACACAGGTTTATTTCGTGTCCCTAGTTGTAAACTTTAAACACAAACATAAATAATTAAAATCTATACTGTCTTGGCAGTCTTCTTGTGAACTTTAATGCTTGATAGATTAAACAAGCTACTGGATTCTGTATTAATTAAAGAGGCTTAAAGCTGAGTTTAGTAATCCACTTAATAGTAAATTACTGTATGTAACACATGTATTCCCCCCCCCCCCCGATCTCATCTGGGGACTTTTGTGGGAGAACTACACATATTAATTACCAGGTGTGGTGCAATACCTGTTAGGCTCACACGAGGCCTGAGCCTCCACTGATGGGAACCTGGGGTGTATCCTGGATCAATACTTACAGCGCCTCCACCTGTGCAGGATTCTAGAGTGTAGCATAACCCCTGACACAGGACCCACATACAGTAACCACATACACCAAGTTATGTATAAACAGTTTACTATATGTATAACAAAGATAACAACAGTGTCACCCTGTAACACTAGGCCTCGCAGGGCCGTAACCCCACACTTTATTCCCCAACGTCATGTACCCAAGAGTCCCAAGCCCACTGTGGCGGTGAAGGGGTTAATCAGGCCAATAATAAAGGTCTTATACCCGGCTGGTTACCCCTAAACCTTGTTGGGGATGAAGGGGTTAATTGTTGGTCACCACAATGCCATGTTTCCCCTCTACATCCCTTGTAATGTCTCCGTTTTGAAGCTCAGAAACTAGCTGCAGTCCTATGAATGTATGTTGAATGTGCAAACTGTATTCGCAACACAAGGGGGAGCTTCTAGCGCTGTGCCAAGCGTTAATTGAATAAGTGCGTCTGTGGTAAGCGGCTCCATTGAAGCTCTGTATCACTTCCTAAACCGCAAAACCCACCGGGGAAGTCTTAACCACAAACTCAAGTGGATAAGTGGTTTGCGGTGTAGTTGTAGTGGCAGAATGCAACAATGTATCCTGCAGTCTCATTAACCAATTAAGGTCAAGTAGTGGAGTGCTTTTGCGGTTACCGGTTCTGTCAAGCAGTGATACATTGTATGCCATAGCTCAAACCTTAAACCACATCACAGAGCCTATTCAATTAAGTAGCTAACTTTTGTTAGGAAGGAGCTAGCACTCTAATTTTTAGAATACAGATAGTTGAGACTGTAACATTCACATACATGTTGTTTTTATATCACCCACACATACAGAAAGTACATATAAAAATAAAATGTGTTTCAGGTATGTTTTAAAATGTAAAGGCAGGAACCCTTTCCTGCCAGTCTGGCAATGAATCCATTAGCATGTCAATATGTTAAGGATGAATGAGCTGAGGAATTTTTCATCTCCATACTTCAATGGGCACCCTGCTAAGTTGGTTCCCCAGTGTTTAGAGAAGTCTGGAGTTGAAAAGCCTCAGAGATCCTAGGTGTCAGGGCGGCCGGATTATTGCAAAGTACCAGATATCAGTGTGAAGTATGGGCTATCAACACTTGGTAGCCAAACCCCAGACTTACTGTCGCCAGATAAGGGGGTGGACGGTCCAGCCAGGCCACACTTTCCAGCAAGGGCAAGAACAGCAGCATTGTCCCACGTTGCGGGGTTTCCAACAACAAGCCCCTCACACCTTAAGGTCCGGGTGATGGCTGGTCCACAGGCCACAGTGAGAAGCCTCCCTATGTGTCTGCTCCGCTGTGTTCCCTAACTATCGGGAGCCATCTCTGCATAGGGCCAGCTCTGCACACCTTCTAATGTGAGGGAAAAACTGCCTTGGGCCTACAGGCCTAGTCCGGGAGCTTAACATGCTCCACGGACACTACCTTCCTCCTCCCTGGCTCCGGATACTCTGCCAGGGTCACCTCTGTCCCGCGTAAAAAATCCTGCTTCTCAGGATATCCTCTCTCTTTATCCAGGTTTGGGTGTACCAAGATGGCCAATGTGCTTGTACTGTTTCTCCTGAGCAGCAGAGCAACGGAGATCCCCCCCTAGGAGGTAAGAAGGGGGATCCCTGTGTAGCCGAGCTCTCCACTTACCTCTGCTGTGGGCAGGGGAGCGGTCGGCTTGTCCAGGTGCCACTGGAAGGGCAGGCGGACCTGGCTGATGCAGGAGTCGCTGTGGGGAGGCTATGAGCTGATCGGGGGAGCTCCGGAACTCTGCGGCAGCCCGAGTATGCAGGACGCTGCCATTTTGTGTCTGTTCATGCGCGGTACAGTAGGAGAGCTGCAGCAGCCCTTACTAGGCTTCGCACGGGACTACAAGTCCCAGCAGCCACCGGGGATGCCTACCACATGGGCAAGTACAGCCAATAGGGCTGCAGAGGCAGGAGTAAGGGAGATCGATACATTTGGTCTGGCCTTAAACCAGGACAGGTACCACATGCACGAATGGTCACATACACAGTGGGTAGCGCTACTCCAGACACTTTGGGTGGGCTTGGCGAGGATATAGTGTTTAACGTGTGTTTAACATCTTGTGATAGTTTGGGCCACCAAAACGAGTGGGACAACAGTTCTTGTGTCTTGAGGACACATGGGTGACCAGTGGGCTGGGAGTTAATTGGAGCACCTCTAATCTTACTTCCATAGGGACGAACAGACGGTCATTACAGTTCTATAGGCTGTCAGATACAATCCCGTATTACTATGACTTTTATTTAACCAGGAGAGGGCATAGAGATTGTTTGGGTGAAGGAGGGAAAATATCCACTCATCTGAGGGTCCCCGAAAAGTTGGGCTGATTTAAAATATACGTTTTGGCCCTCAATACAGAAGTGACCATCATCAAACACCCTGAAGTAAAGATGCTAAACAAAAATGTCAAGGTTGCAGGATTTGTAACTAAGCAACCATATAGTAAACAAACAGATAATAAAATGTGTCGGTACTCAACACTCTAAGAAACAAATCTTCTAAAACTAGCATGTCTGAATATAAGAACGCCCAAGACATTTACACGACGAAGGATATTATTTTATATGCATATTATTATCTGATCCTATTTTATTTATTTTTTTTCCCCTCCATGCCGCATGATTTGTCTATTGTATCTTTTTCCATAGCTTCTCGTTTAACTAAAATTGAGGTTTAAAAAAAATAATTGAATGAATTAACAAATATAGTAAATAGATCAAGAGTATTTAGAAGAATTCCTCATTGCAAGGAGAGGTTTGTATTGTCTTGATTTTGTTGCTGATCTCAACTTAAATTTAGGTTACAATAAAAAAAATGTATTCAGAACGATGGAATTGTATGGTGCTTATATCATGCTGCACAGAAAGTTAAGCAAATTGAAGGCTTGAGTCCTGCTTTAGTACTTAATTTGCTTCAACCATATGTTCACTGCTACGAGATGTATCCGGCACATCATGCTGCTCCTTCCATGTTGAGGAAAAAAAAATAGAAAATAAGATTATTCCTTAGTACAGCTGTAATCACTCAGCCAGATGTCAATGAGGGTCAGAAGATTTTGAAGGTCCACAACTGACCCACAAGTCTGAAAAATTCTATGTTTCCATCTGGTCTGTGTAAAGATGAAGGCAACTGAATGACATTGGTGTCAGCTAGAGGGATTCTGTAATTAGGCTGGAGGGCAGTTACAATTCATCACATTGCTCCTCTCTTGCAGGAACACTGCTGGAAATGACATTGGCAGAATTAACAATGGTGCTGATTGGGAATACAACACTCCTGCACAGGGCCGCAGGACTAACATTTCCACTGGGGGCCCCCACCCACGTGTCGACGGCCTTGTGAGAACCTCACACAGCACCTCACTCTCACCACATTCTACACTCCCGTCACCCTTTCCTTCCCCCCTCTCTCTCACACCCCCACCGCCACGTATTTTTATCCCCTCCCCACACTCAATAACCTTCCTCCCCAATATACGCGCACACACACACACACACAGTGACTCACACATACAGTGACACACACACAGACACATACACACACAGTGACAGACAGAGACACACAGTGACACATGCAAGACAGTGACACACAGTGACACACACACACAGCCACACACAGTGACACACACACCCACAGTGTGACACACTCACTAAGCCCCCCCTCCCCAAACACACATAAAAATAAGCCCTATCCCACCTTGAAGTGGGTACGGTGCCTGGGAGGGTGGTATAAGGGGGCCTGGGGCATGTGGACTTACCAGGGACCCGTAGATGGGCCTGCTTGAACAGCACCGCCAGTGCACAGGAGAGACCAGCAGGCCTGGGGAGGGATGGATAGATGGGCGGTGCCGAAGGAAGGGGAGGGCCCTGCAGTTCTCATGGAGAGAAGGGAGGGGGCAGTGCTGAGGAGAGCGGAGGGTCCGGCTTGCCTGTAGGAGGGAAGGGAGTGGGCGTAGCCAGGAAAGGGGAGGGCCCAGCTAGCCTGCCGGAGGGAAGGGAGGGGGTGGTGCTACGGAAAGTGGGGAGCTTGGCTTGCCTGAACAGAGTGGAAACAGTAGTGTTTCCGACAGTGAGGCCTGGTCTCCTTGACTGGACAGGCCCGGGACAGCAATACCGGCTGTGTCCCCCTGTTGGTGGCTCTGCTCCTGCATATTCTTGGGGAGAAAAGTAACAACAAATAATCAACCTTAAACTCTGACTTAATGTAATAGTTGGTATTCATTATTTTGCTGAGTAGCCCTGAGATATCGATTGGCACCAGTATTTAACAGAAGAGCAGTGGGATGACCACAGCAGAACGCCCATTGCTCAGATCTAATTAAAAAACAGCTTCAATTGAAAATCAATTAATTTACTGCTAGCTAAGGACTTGTTTCCCACAGACTCGCAGGAAGAAATGTTTTCTGTAGTTTTGCATTTATTAGGCTGGTCTGTGAAGGCAAAGTAGAGAATGGGAACATATTACGATGTACAATGTATTTCTTACACAAGCTCGTCCGTGCAGAATTGCTTCCATTTTCATGTCTCTGAGCCCCCAGAACCCTAGCACATTCTGAGCACAACCCTCTACAGATCTGCGGTTAAATGGGGTTCATATTTAAGTCTGTATATTTTAAGTGCCGCTATTCCATAAGATGCATTCCGGCGCCAAAAGACAGCTTATGTCCCCTTTCAGTAAATAGTAAATATTTGCTCTTTACTGTATGTTCACCAACATCCTACCCTACACGAGAAGAAGCGATACTGTCACAGACACACAGGGCTAGATTCCCTAAGGGTCGAAAAGTTGCGTTAAAGTTTGTCTTTATTAAGAAATAGGATTGCGGCCAAATATATTCCAACTACCGCCGTGTTCACTAAGAATGATTTATTCAGAAATGGCTTGCAATATGTATACATGAAAAATGGTTTCAGTCTGCAGGAAATAACGCTGGCAGTGCAGAGAGGCTGGGGAGAAATCACACTTTTGTACCATAGGGTTATGTAATAGGATTTATTAGAAAACACTATAGCAGAAAACAAAAAGGACTCGTCGTGGCCTGTGGTTACCAATTCATTGCAAAGGATTGCTTTCAGGCACCCAAAACATAAATGCCCTACAAATATTAGGGTGTGAAATATTTTTTTGCCAGATATGTCAGGCAGCAGGTTCACAGTTTTGTCTCCCAACAGGTTTTTTTATTTTTTTTTATCTACCAAAAGGTAAATTGTAAAGTTTGTCTTGATTTCATGTTTTTTTCTTATTATTCACTTAAAGAAATAGCAAAAATAATATCCATATACAGGTCCATGTGTGAGATATTTAAAAAAAAATACTATACTGTATGTAGCCCCCTTTCCCTATACCTAAGGGAACAACGCGGCCAACAACTCGTGCTGCTCTCCCTGTCTGCTCACAGGATGCCTAAGCCTCCGCCTCTGGGGGTGAGCTCTTTCTCCTTTGCGTGCAGCGCCTCCACCTATAAGGGATCCAAGCGTTGGTGGGATAATCCCTCACAGGAACCAATACACAGTAATAAGCAATACACCACATAATGTATATAACTAAGATTTACTGTACACAACACTAACACAGATAACACACACCAATATACCGACAGTATAATGCAGTGACCCCAACACTTGGTGGTTCCCCCAAAGTACTGAGGGTGCCGTGGCACAAATAACCCCTGGTGTCCTGTCCCAGCAGTCCCACCCAAATGTGAGGTAGCGCTACCCCATGTAGGTGCACATTGGGTACTTAGTGAAAAAAGTGACAATAGCGCTCTAACACACCCGAAATGTAAAATACACAATATAACCACAGATATGTGAATAATAAACAATAATAGTGATATTCGTGCTTAAATAACAATAGAGTGTTTAAATAACCAAATAGTGAATAAAAGACTTAGAAACAAACTGCAACCCTTGAAAAAGACTGTTCCACTCGTCTTGCATCAGGTGATCTTCCAAAAAATCAGGGGAGCGTGTCTCGTAGCCATAAAAATAAAAAGAACATTACATAGTGCAATAATGTTTTAAATCAGTGATTAATGCAAAAAAGGCTCAAAAATGACTACTCTCATTAAAGTAATCAAATTCGGGCAGGCATCCAACTTAAGGGGTGGATGCACCCTGTGTATATGCAGCAGCCACCAGCCCCCAACCTCCAAGGAAAAAAGAAGAGACCATATAGTGCAGATGGTATTATATTAAAACAGGGAATACAAAAATGAAGGCTTACACTTCATATGATCGAGGTAGGCAGTATTGAATTGTGGATAACGGGTGCTCAGCTGGTCGCGATCCTCTGAGTTCCTCGCTCTCCTCTGCTCAACCGGAAACACTCGCGTCCACGCCAGGGCTCCCGTCACGTCACTTCCGGTGCAGTGGGAACCTCCGGATCTGGTGGCAGGAGTGGATCTTCGGTGTTCTTCCTCTCTGGTGTGGGCTGAAACACTCTACGCATTTCGCCGTTACTTCTTACGGCTTCGTCAGGAGTATCTATTGGCTTCTAGACTGGGTATTAAATACTCTAAACCCCTCCCTCTTAGTTATATTCTATTGGCCAATCAATGTGACGTCATAGGTAAACAGAGCGGGTGGGCGTAGCTTATTACATACACCTCCTTTCTTTTAAAAAAGAGGCAGAATTTACACACAAAGTTGCCTAATGTGGCAGATAAATGGAAACAACCTCCTTTCTTGATCTCAAAAAAGGGGCACAATTTATACATATATTAGCCTAATGTGGCATATAAACAAACAAAGTATCGGCATAATAAAATTATATAAAAATTTATATAAAAGATTTAAAATTATATAAAAAAATTAAAACGCTCAACTATCCTAATCTAGAGTTAACTTTATTCACGACGATTGTGGTATTTCTCAAAAGAAAAGGGACAGACAGAAAACCCAATTACGTAATATCCAGATAATATATTATAACATCGCAAAGATCTCAATAGTTTCAGATATGACACCCTTAAAGAAACCTCCTCCATTCGTATCCCACATTGAAGTCCCGGGGTTAGGTTTGTCAAATGTAAAATCCATATAGGTCTCTCTCTTTTTGTTAGCTGGACATGTGCGATCCCCCTCCCTGAATGGGTTAGAACTTTTTCTCTAGACCGTAAAGTCAGCCCTGTGTGGTTTCTTGTGATATTTATGAAATGTTCCTAAACAAGAGATGTGTATTAACCCCCCCTCCTCTAATGTTTCCTAGGTGTCTAGAATTCTTAATTCTACATCTCTAGAAGTTTTTCCTATAACTGTAATCCACAGGGACTATGTGAATCATATAGATTTACATATCAGTTCTCAGTGACATGGACTGTTTTATGTAATATTGTTCTTTTGTCACTGGGAAGTGAATGTAATGTTTCCGTTGCCCTGTAAAGCTGTGACGAATCATCTGCTCCGGCCTCGTTACCTCAAATAAAAGAAATAGTAGAAAATAATTGTTACCTAAAGTTAAAGGTTTTTATGGATGCCCGAGGTGTAAGCTTGCAAATACGGCAACGGAAATCACATTCACTTCTCATGTGACGAAATAAAATATTATTTAAAAACATCCTGTCACCTACTGGAGACCCCCCCCTCCCCAATACATTTAAAATACTGGAGCCCCCGCTTCCCCTCATACTTTTAAAATATACCCCACCTCCCCAATACCACTAATAATATACCCCCATCATCTCATCCCCCCAGGCTGACCCACCGCATCCCCCATCAGCATCCATCTCACCATGGCCCCCATCATCATCATCTTATCACACCCACAACCCCCATCATTTCACTCCCCCAGGGCCCCCATGCCCCATCATCATCTTACCCCCCCCACCATCATTATCCTCCCCAGGCTGCCCCCATGCCCCATCCTCATCTTATCCCCCCCACTCATTATCTCCCCAGCTGGCCCCCATGCCCCATCATCATCTTATCCCCCCCCATCCCCCCCATCATTATCTCCCCAGGCTGGCCCCCATGCCCCATCATTATCTTATCCCTCCCATCATTATCGCCCCAGGCTGGCCCCCATGCCCCATCATAATCTTATCCCCCCCCCCATCATTATCTCCCTAGGCAGGCCAACATGCCCCATCATTATCTTATCCCTCCCATCATTATCTCCCCAGGCTGGCCCCCATGCCCCATCATCATTTTATCCCCCCCATCATTATCTCCCCAGGCTGGCCCCCATGTCTCATCATCTTCTTATTCCCTCCCCCATCATTATCTCCCCAGGCTGACCCCCCATGCCCCATCATCATCTTACCCCCCCCCCACCTTATCTATCTCCCGCAGGCTGGCCTCCATGCCCCATCATCTTAATCCCTCCCACTTATCTCCCCAGCTGGCCCCCAGTCCCCACATCAATCTTATCCCCCCCATCATTATCTCCCCAGGCTGGCCTCCATGCCTCATCATCATCTTATTCCCTCCCCCCATCGTTATCTCCCCAGGCTGGCCCCCCCATGCCCCATCATCATCTTACCCCCCCCCCCCCTACATCTACCATCTATCTCCCCAGGCTGGCCTCCAGCCCATCATCATCTTATCTCTCCCCATCATTATCTCCCCAGGCTGGCCCCCATGCCCCCTCATTATCTTATCCCCCCATCATTCCTCCCCAGGCTGGCCCCCATCGCTGGACCCCATGCCTCCCATCTTATCCCCCTCCCCCCCACATCATTATCATCTCCCCAGGCTGGCAGGCTGGCCCCCATGCCTCATCTTATACCCCCTCCATCATTTTCATCTCGCCAGGCTGGCAGGCTGGCCCCATGAGCCCATCTTATAACCCCCCATCATTTTCATCTCCCCAGGCTGCCCTCCTGCCCATCTTATAACCCCCTCCCCATTATTTTCATTCCCCCAGCGGGCAGGCTGGCCCCATGCCCCATCTTATAACCCCCCCCCCCCATCATTTTCATCTCCCAGCTGGCAGGCTGGCCCCATGCCCCATCTTGACACCCCCCCCCCATCATTTTCATCTCCCAGCCCCAGTCTGGCAGCTGCCCCCCAGGCCTCGTCTTATCCCCCCCCCCATCCTACCCCCCCCCCCACCCATCATTTTCATCTCCCCAGGCTGGCCCCCATGCCCCCCCCACAAAAATGTTTGTCCTTACCTTATTTTCAGCAGACGTCTCTGACTCTGCCCCCGCTGTCCTCTCCTTCACTCGACAGCACGAGTGCAGGATGACTGCGCCGGCCACAGGTCCTCAGCAGACCAGCCCGCGCTTGCTGCATCCGCCGCGTACGCTGCCGCCCACGCGCTCGCCTGGCCACCGCATCCGCCGCTTGGCTTGCCGACGCATCCGCCCGCAACATGATAATACCGGACACCTATGTGTCCGGTATTACCTCCAATTTTCTACCGGACAGGCATCAGAATTACTGGCCTGTCCAGTTAAAAACCGTACACATGGCAACCCTAAGGCAACCCTATCTATAGGTGTCTCAGGGCCTAACTTGGGTCTGGGGGCAAAGTTTAGGCCTAGTCCAGGAAGCACTGCTCCCTGTACCCTACCTTCTCCTTTGGCTCCTCCGTCAGGACTGACTCGCCGGCTTTTCACCCGCAGAGGATATCCTGCTCCTTTGAAATGCATCCATGACATTGGTTGGATCCGCCCACGTGATTTCCCTCCCCCCGAGGATTCTGGGACTCGTAGTCCCACTTCAGGCTGTGGGGAACCAGTCCAAGATGGCCATCGTGCTATTCCAGCAATCTGGGCATTGTAGTCTCTATGGTATTTTGAAGCCAGTTAAAGATGGCCACCGCTCTGGTCGCAACTGCGCGGCAGTCTGAAACGGGGCTAATCCTCCTTTTGTATGGTGTCTAGTTTAATAACAATTACCTAGACGGAGAAGGTGCATTACGTACAGTAATATATAGCCATCTAGTGATGATAACTTTAGACACAGATGGATTTACATGTAACCTCAGTGCTGTGTTTATTCAAAGCATACTTGATAGTAAATTCTAGCAATGCCAGATTATAAATAACAAGCACTTTTGTAGAGTGGAGATGAAGAGGGCATGCACAAAACCATGAGCTACTAGTAGGTCCAGCAACATAACACAAGCCCATTTAGCAATGAAGGGGTTAGGTATAAGCTGTTCTAGCATGTGTACATTGTAAGCCTTATTATGAGTGACATTTGCAAAGCTTTCAAAGCGGGAACATCAATGCAAAGTCCTGCTAGGCGGGCATGGCATCCTCCATGCTATTACATATGGTGTCAGGTCTAGGAGATGAAAGGCAAATAAACTCTTCGGGGGTTATTCATTCAACTGCAATAGTGCCAATCGGGGCAGTATTGTTACGGAAACTGCCATTGATTTAAATTGACTTCATTGGGGGGGGGGGGGTATCCGTGTGATAGTTCCCGGATCGGCACTACCACAGTTTAATAAATAACCCCCTTTAAAGTGCCTGCTGTGTGATGTAACCTGAAACTGATACCAGCACGACACATACACAAAGAAGTGGTGAAGAGGCCTGTAAATAAAAAATGTTACATTAACTGGAAATGAAATGGTGATGAGGGTAGACGTGAGAATGTGGCGCAGTCAGTTGAATGGGTTTCTATCACCTTTCTTGGAAACCCAGCGGGGGGGGGGGGAGGAGGGGAACACTATTTGTTTAATGTTTGGAATAAAGCATGCAGTTCTTGGAAAAGCTGGCTTCTAAAAGCGACAGGCAGCCGTGCTGTTTAAATACGTGTGTTTTACCTTAAACCGCTTTTCATCATAGATTGCAAATAATATCCCTGCTAAAAAAAAATACATCAATATTGTTACTTTTGGTAGTGTGAGTCGCAAAAAAAAAGACTTGCTTTCTACTGTAAAAAGGGAGAAATGTATCCTGTCCATATATATAGTGTGTGAAATAAATAACAAAGGGGAATAATATAGGTGGAAATAATTGACGGAGAGGCCGGCAATGTATTACTTTTCTTTTATTAAGGTGCACGACCCATGCAAGGGAGAGGCTAAAGGATTGACATATTTACCATTGGTGTTATTTAAGAACCAACAGAATATATTTTCATATTATTCCAACCCCACATTATATAAGTTATGGTAGGAACAAAGTGCCAACAAAAACCTCTGTCGTACACTGTACAGCAAATACAATTATCTCTTGTGAACACATTCACATGTCTCAGACAGGACTGCAACCCTGCCTTTCCTCATCATCTCTTAGCGTACAGTGCTTCCACTGCAGTCAGGGATTCTGGGTAATAACATGCAAATGAGCACAGTGTGTCACCTTTTGCTTCAAATCCATTTTAACATGAAGCCCTATAAGCTTATGCTTGCCGTATTAAACCGCTTTTCAGCACTGCCTTGGTTAAAGAATTGCAGGATGCGGGTCACTGGGCACACATGAACCACACGTTACTCGTCAGTCTTATCAAAATCTTGCCGCCTGTGAAGGTCCGAGGAGCATTCTTTCCTAGTGTCCCTTTTTATTTTTAGATGGTTATGAGTCCCTGGAGTCCAGGGAGTCCCTGGAGCTGAACCGCATTAATTTAAGGTCTGGTGACCCCCTGGTTCCTGAGATACCCCTGCCGCGTACTCCCTGGCTCTTAAATCTTCTATGGCATGTGGATCCATAGTAAGCCACAGCGGAAGGTGTCGCAGCTTCCTATTTGCCCTCATGATGCTCATTTTGCATCATATTGAAAATGTAATTACTGGAACATATGAGACATTTTAGTCACCAGCTGCGGCTCGGCTTCCGGCATACCTCTTCTGCTGTCAGCGTCTGACATTGGGGGTCCGCCCTTGCATGGCGTGGACACCAAGGCTTTCCCAGTCCTACATCCCACCCCACCCCAAAGTTAAGTGTGTGTTCTTGGGGGGAGCTGGGTGTTTTTCTTGAAGGACAGGTGTGTATGTCTTGGGGGGAGGGGGTGGGAGCTTTGTGTGTCTTGGAGGGGTGCGAGCTGTGTGGTCTTGGGAGGGGGTGCTGTGTGTGTCTTGGAGGGGTGGGAGCTATGTGAGTCTTGGGGGGGTGCTGAGTGTCCTTGGGGGGTTCTGTGTGTGTCTTGGGTGAGCTGTGTCTCTCTTGGGAGGGTTGAGTTGTGTGTGTCTTGGGGGAAGCTGTGTGTATGTCTTGGGGGGGTGCTGTGTTTGTGTCTTGAGCAGGGGAAGCTGTGTTGATGTGTCTCGGGAGCGGTTTAGAACATTAGGTCGTGGCCATTTTGCTGCGATCAAATGACATACGGTGCTTGGCCCCGACTGACCCCACCACTGCCCACTTCGTTGCTAAGCTAAGTCCCTAACCCTTACCCTAACACCCCCTAATGTTAACCCCCATTAGAAACTCTACCCCCTAAACCTTTACCTTAAAATTCTTAAAGTTAACCCCCTACCTTAACCACTTAATCCCCTACTGTTACTCTAACACATAAAACTAACCCGCTACCCTAACACTAAAACTAACCCTCTACTCTAACACTAAAACTAACCCTCTACCCTAACACTAAAACTAACCCGCTACCATAACACTAAAACGAACCCTCTACCCTAACACTAAAACTAACCCGCAACCCTAACACTAAAACTAACCCGCAAACCTAACACTAAAACTAACCCGCTACCATAACACTAAAACTAACCCGCTACCCTAACACTAAAACTAACCCGCTACCCTAACACTAAAACTAACCCGCTACCCTAACACTAAAACTAACCCGCTACCCTAACACTAAAACTAACCCGCTACCCTAACACTAAAACTAACCCGCTACCCTAACACTAAAACTAACCCGCTACCCTAACACTAAAACTAACCCGCTACCCTAACACTAAAACTAACCCGCTACCCTAAAACGTACTTTCTCATTGAAGTGGCCGGCGGCGGAGGGTACCCCTGCAGCTAAATACCATTGGGGAGTTGGTCGAGATGGAATGGATGTGACCACATGTCCCATTCTGTGTGGGGGGGGGGGGGGGCTGTGTGTGTGCATTTCGTAGGAGGGGAGCATTGAGTGATATATAAATCATTTTGTATTTTGACCCAGTTTGTCACTTTTAGAAAACTTTCGAAATAATATGCCAAAAACAATAACAAGCCAAACCATCCAAGGGGTCATTTGCCCCAATTTCACTTCCTTTTAACTTATGGGGAGATCATTTCAGGTTTGAATTTTAATTAATCATTGTCATTTAATACTCTCATATCCTACCATTCACCAACATTCCATACTGTTTTGATGTTCAATGGACGGTGACTTCTGACTATACAACTGATACCGTATATATTAGTAACTATAGAGGGTTCATCTTCACTAAATCCCATGCATACATTTTCCCACTGAAATTGATTACCAACATTGACAGCAGAACTAAACAATCCAACTATAAATAGACCTATGCAACGTTCTGTTGAAATGTGTTTAGCCTACAAGAGGTTAAAAGGTAAGACACTGCAGTGTTTTTCTGTATGCAACTTGGCAATTTCCATAAATAATACAAATGAGCGTAATAATAATTATAGGTATCTATAGAAATGTATCACAAAACATTCACTGACTGAAATATTAGAATACCGGTTCAAGTACAAAGGAAGATGATTAAATAAATAAAAGACATACAATACAAAGAATAACTTCATGCAGGGGCACAAGATGGAGCCGCTAGACATTGTGCTGTGTTCTCAATTATATCAGTGACTGACAATTATCCACCGAGCATAACATCACACACCCTCCTTGTGAGTTTACATTTCCAGACAGAAAGAATAATAAATACAGACAGTAGGTGCACTGATGAAGCAAACAAAGGGGACCTTTTGTGAAGAGACATTCTGTAGCTTTTTTAATGCATTTAGGAGGTAATTCTGTATATTCCGAAACAGCCGTTCGGACCATTTCTGTCCCCAAATCTCCATTGATGCCAATGAAGGGTCTTGGCCTCTTCAGAGTATGGAGCAGTGTTTTTTAACAGGGGTTCCTAGGAACATTTGGGTTCCTCAGGTGTACCTAAATGTAATTTTCAGGTCATTTGAAAGTTGGACCGAATATAGAATTTACAATGCATCTGATCTCAGACGCGCTATTAGAGAGGGTTGGGGTTCCTTACAATGCATCTGATCTCAGACGCGCTATTAGAGAGGGTTGGGGTCCCTTACAATGCATCTGATCTCCGACGCGCTATTAGAGAGGGTTGGGGGTTCTTTACAATGCATCTGATCTCAGACGCGCTATTAGAGAGTGTTGGGGTCCCTTACAATGCACCTCATTTCAAATGCCCTATTGAAGAGGGTTGGGGTTCCTTACAATGTATCTGATCTCAGTCACGCTATTAGAGAGGATTGGGCTGCTTACAATGCATCTGATCTCAGACTCGCTATTAGAGAGGGTTGGGGATTCTTACAATACATCTGATCTCAGATGCCATATTAGAGAGGGTTTGGGTTCCTTACAATGTATCTGATCCCAGACGCCATATTAGAGAGGTTTGGGGTTCCTCAGAATTTCACAATATAATTATAGGGTTCCTGAACCCAAAAAAGGTTAAAAAAAAAAGAAAAAAAACACTGATATATAGAATTACCCTATAGTCCTGGAAGGGCGAAGGGTTTCTGATCTGTTCCATTGTACTGTTTGTCTTGCAGCGATGCTTTGAAAAACACAACTAACCTAAACATAACCACCTATTACTGTGCAGAATTGTTACTCATACTTTTATTATATTGTCTCACAACAGTTGTCGGTAATAAGAACAGTGTTAAAAAAAACATAAATCAAACGTCTGCTTTCTGTGTCAGCGCACCACATACATTAAGTGAAACATGCTGAAACTATATTGTTGAGTGTATGGCCGTAGGGGTAAACAGAAATCCCTGGGCTGAATCCATGTACAATATGCTCATCTGTGTCTTCCTTCTATCACTGCAG